>JBBPBX010018061.1:0-21804 GCA_038048925.1 Garcialebias charrua
ACGTAGTTGTTGTTTTTCTGGTGACACTAATACCAGGCTTTCAACAAGATATGCATGCATTCTCATGCAGTTACATCCAACCTGATGAATATAAAAAAATATGGAGTGAGGATGAGGTTGGGTCACTCCTGCATGTTGAAAAGGGTGAGCTGCACAAACAGAACTTATCTCCCATCAGTTGTTCACCGGCTCATGCAAGTGCACAAAAACTACTGACTGCAGCTGCCAGTAGTGGACCCATAGGCTTTGATTTAAAATAAAACTAGTGCTGTTGTCGAGTACATTAACAGGATAACACGACAATTTCGCTCAAAATAAGTGTCATGTAAACAGGG
The DNA here is from genome assembly GCA_038048925.1 of Garcialebias charrua. NCBI lineage: Eukaryota > Metazoa > Chordata > Actinopteri > Cyprinodontiformes > Rivulidae > Garcialebias > Garcialebias charrua. The sequence goes on from JBBPBX010018061.1 coordinate 336, forward strand.
TCTAAAACAAAGTTTATCTGTAATTGGTATTAAAAATATATCAAAACTAGATCTAACAATTCTTTTAAATTTACTCTTTGTCATTAAATAAATGTGACTTAGTTTATGAAGTTTTGTTTTGAGATTGCTATTTCAAGTGCTCTTATTTCGATATTCAAAATAAAAATAAAATAAAAACTACACTTGGCTACAAAAATAAAATCAAACTACTGTATAGTGTGGTAATGGGTCAACAGTTCTGTGGAGGATAGAATGTGACAAAATGAAATAAATAAATACATAATATTGAAATGTATAATTTAATTACAAAGTACATAATTAAACCATTAAATACACAATTAAATTATTAAATACACAATTAAATTATTAAATACATAATTAAATTTGTGATTTTGTGAAAAAAATGAAATAAATAAATCATGAAATAAACATTTAAAAAAGGTACATTTCATTATTTAATGGTGCATTTAATAATTTAATTGTGTATTTAATTATTAATGATGTATTTAATAATTAAAAGATACGTTAAATTGTTACGTTTGTATTATTTATTTTTTTATTTCATTTAGTCACATTCTGTCCTCCAATGTATGATGACAAAATTAAATAAATGAATAAATAAATCATGAAATAAGTAATTAAATTTTGTATTTAATAATTTTGTTGTCTCCTCCTTGGGCTGCCACCTTACCGTGGTGGAGGGGTTTGAGTGTCCCAATGATCCTAGGAGCTATGCTGTCAGGGGCTTCATGCCCCTAGTAGGGTCACCCAAAGCAGACAGGTCCTAGGTGAAGGACCAGACAAAGTGCAGCTTAAAGACCCCTATGATGAGTTCAATTAATGGAAACAATGTTCCCTCGCCCGGATGCGGGTCACCGGGGCCCCACTCTGGAGCCGGACCTGGAGGTGGGGCATGTTGATGAGTGCCTTGTGGCTGGGCTTTTACCCATGGAGCCCAGCTGGGCACAGCCCAAAGAGGAGACATGGGTCCCCCTTCCCATGGGCTCACCACCTGTGGGAGGGGCCAAAGGGGTAGGGTGCAATGTGGGATGGGTGGTGGCCGAGGGCAGAGACCCTGGCGTTCTGATCCTCAGCTACAGAAGCTGGCTATTGGGATGTGGAATGTCACCTCTCTGGTGGGGAAGGAGCCTGAGTTAGTGTGTGAGGTTGAGAGGTTCTGGCTAGAAATAGTCGGACTCACCTCAACACATGGCTCTGGCTCTGGAACCAGTTTCCTTGAGAGGGGTTGGACACTCTTCCACTCTGGAGTTGCCCCTGGTGAGAGGCGCCGAGCAGGAGTGGGCATACTTGTTGCCCCCCATCTTGGTGCCTGTACGTTGGAGTTCACCCAGGTGAACGAGAGGGTTAGCCTCCCTCCGCCTATGTGTGGGGGGATGGGCTCTGACTGTTGTTTGTACTTATGCGCCAAACGGCAGCTCAGATTACCCACCCTTTATGAAGTCCTTGGAGGGGGTACTAGAGTGGGGACTCCCTTGTTCTACTCCGGGACTTCAACGCTCACGTGGGCAAAGACAGTGAGACCTGGAGGGGTGTGGTTGGGAGGAACAGCCCCCCTGATCAGAACCTGAGTGGTTTTCTGTTATTGGACTTCTGTGCTCATCATGGATTGTCCATAACGAACACCATGTTCAAGCATAAGTGTATCCATATGGGCTCTTGGCACCAGGACACCTTAGTGACCACTTTGTTATCATCTCATCTGATCAGCTGCCACATGTCTTGGACACTCGGGTGAAGAGAGGGGCGGAGTTGTCCACTGACCACTACCTGGTGGTGAGTTGGCTCCGATGGTGGGGAGAATGCCGGTCAGACTTGGCAGGCCCAAATGTGTTGTGAGTGTCTGCTAGGAACATCTGGCAGAGTCTCCCGTGAGACATAGCTTTAACTCCCACCTCTGTGAGAGATTTGAACATGTTCCGGGGGAGGTGGGGGACATTGAGTCTGAGTGGGCCATGTTCCGTGCCTCTATTGTCGAGGCGGCTCATTAGAGCTGTGGCCGCAAGGTTGTCGGTGCCTGTCGTGGCAGTAACCCTCGAACACGGTGGTGGACACCGACGGTGAGGGATGCGGTCAGGCTGAAGAAGGAGTCCTATTGGGCCTTTTTGGCCTGTGGGATCCCGGAAGCAGCTGATGGGTACCGGCATTCCAAGCGGCATGCAGCTCGGGTGGTAGATGAGGCAAAAACTCGGGCGTGGGAAGAGTTTGGAGAGGCCATGGAGAATGACTTTTGTATGGCTTCGAGGCAATTCTGGTCCACCATCCGGCGGTGTGGACGATGTTTAACGGAGATTGGATCTGCAGCAGCAACACGTCTAACTTATTGTAATTCTCTTCTTTTTGGTCTACCTCAGAAAACCCTTCGTAAATTACAACTGGTCCAAAATTCAGCTGCCCGTATCATTACACGGACCACCTCAATCCATCACATCACACCTGTTTTACAACAGCTTCATTGGCTTCCCATCCCATATTGCATCAATTACAAAATACTCCTCCTTACATTCAAAGCTGTCCACAACCTCGCTCCTCCATACCTTTCAGACATTATTCACATTGCTACACCTGCTCGTACCCTCAGATCCTCTTCTTCCATCCAGCTCATTGTTCCCATTGCCCGTCTTGTATATATGCATAAAAACATGGAGCACTGGTCCAGCTCTGGAACTCACTCCCACCTGATATTCGCAACACAGACTCACTGCCACATTTCAAAGTCAAACTCAAAACTCACCTGTTTAAAGTAGCCTACGCTTGGGCTCTGGTTGCTCTTTTGCCTGCCTCGGGCCTTGGGGGGGCAGATCTCTGATGCTTCGCGGTTGCTATCGAATGTTCTATTGGAGGAACCTTTTTCACTTATGCATGCTCACAACCACACACAAATGGATGTAGGGATGTATATGTAGATATATGAAGATATGTAGATGGGCATATGACTGAATAAGATTGTATATGTATGTATACTGTATATATAATTGTAGGTATGGGTATGTATATTTATGGAAATCTACTGCAAGGTCATAAATTTTAGTAGTCTTTATGCATGTACTACTGTGTTCTGTCATGTACTTTGCAGGATTGCAGACGGAGGTTGGGTGTGTTTGACTTGTGCTTTGTTTGTGGATAATGGTTGTGTTTTGTGTCTTACTTTCTGTCTTTCCTTTTTCTCTATAAAAAATAATAATAATAATATCGGTGTGAGAGGATCAATCAATCAATCAGCTTTATTTATATACCACATTTTAAAAACCGCAGGGTTAGCCAAAGTGCTGTACAGTAAAACAAAAGATAGCTAACTAAAACGATTAAAAAACAAAACAAAAGCAGCATACAAAAATAAAAATACATATACCAGTCTCACTGCAGGTGGGTTAAAATGCCATAAAAGAACAAGATCACGTGTTAAAAGCCAAGGTATAAAAGTGTGTTTTTAAAAGGGATTTAAAAACAGGAAGAGAGGAGGCCTGTCTGACACTCAGTGGCAAATTGTTCCACAACCTGGGAGCAGCGACAGAAAACGCTCTGTCACCTCTGAACTTCAGCCTAGTTTTGGGCACTGTCAGCAGCAACTGATCAGCTGATCTTAGAGATCGGGGAGGGCAGTAGGGCTGAAGCAGCTCAGACAGATATGGTGGGGCAAGGTTGTTCAGGCATTTAAAAACAAATAGCAAAAGTTTAAAATGAATTCTGTAGTGCACAGGGAGCCAGTGAAGGGACGCCAGGATGGGAGTGATATGCTCACGCCTACGGGTCTGGGTTAACAGGCGAGCAGCAGAGTTCTGCACGAGCTGCAGACGGGCGAGAGAGGTCTGGCTGATGCCTACATACAGTGCATTACAGTAATCAAGACGAGATGTAATAAAAGCGTGGATTAATTTCTCCAAGTCAGGTCTTGATAAGATTGGTTTTACTTTTGCTATTTGGCGAAGCTGATAAAAACTTTTCTGAACAACACTGCTGATCTGTTTATCAAATTTAAAATCAGACTCAAACTTCACCCCCAGATTGGTGACAGAGTCCCTGAGGTAACATGACAGTGAGCCAAGGTCTATGCTGGAAGAAGGACAGCAACTCGGTCTAAAAATCAAGATTTCAGTCTTGTTCTCGTTGAGACTAAGGAAATTTAGGGAAAACCATGCCTTAACATCATTAAGGCAGGGTGTGAGTTGCTGGAGTGTATTGTTTTGTGCCAGGGGAAGGTAGATCTGGCAATCATCAGCATAGAAATGAAAAGAAATGCCATGTTTCCTAAAAATTGAGCCAAGTGGGAGTAAATAAAGAGCAAATAAAAGAGGGCCAAGGATGGAGCCCTGGGGTACGCCATGTGGAAGAGGAGCAGTGGAAGATATGAAATTGTCCATTTTTACACAAAAACTCCTATTGGTTAAATAGGACCTAAACCAATTGAGGGCGGCACCCCTGATGCCCACACAGTGCTCAAGACGAGAGATTAAAACCCTGTGGTCAACAGTGTCAAATGCAGCAGACAAATCTAAAAGCAATAAAACGACACACTTGCCAGAGTCTGTTAAAAGAAAAATATCATTCGAAACCCTTAAGAGTGCACTCTCTGTACTGTGGCGGGCTTTAAACCCAGACTGAAATGGCTCAGTGATACCATTGTCCTCTAAAAATGGTACCAGCTGGTTGTAAACAACCTTCTCTAATAACTTAGAAATAAAAGGGAGATTAGAGATGGGCCTGAAGTTGGAGCAGAGAGAGGGGTCAAGGCCTGTTTTTTTAAGTAGAGGGCGTACAAATGCATGTTTAAAAACTTCAGGTACCGTACCAGAGGAAAGACTGGAGTTAATAATCTGGAGTACACTTGGTCCTATTGTATAAAATACCTCCTTAAACAAACGAGGTGGGATGGAGTCTGCGGGGGAACCAGAGGGCCTCATATGACCAACTGTGTCCTCTAGAGAAGAGAAGGACACAGGCTCAAACTGATCAAAAACAGATGAGCAGTGTAGAGGAATGGAGGGGTCATAGGAAGGCTGAGAAATACCTGCTCTGGTTAACACAATTTTATCGGTGAAGAAGTGAAGGAAACTTTCACAAACTTCACTGGAGGCGTCAAAATCAACAGATTTAGGAGCGTTGAGAACCATGTAGTTTTGAACAGAACTCTGGGATTGTTACAGTTAGAAGAGATTACACCTGAGAGATATTTGTTCTTCTCAGCTTTTACAATTTCTTGATAATGTAACAGGCTCTCTTTGAAAATATCAAAAGAAACATGCAGCTGCTTGTTATTTTTCCACCTGCGTTCTGCTTTCCTGCACTCGCGCCTGGCCGCGCGCGTGACGTCACTCAGCCAGGGCTCGGGAGCAGGTCTGGTGCGCCGGCTCTTCAAAGGAGCGATCGTGTCCAGTGTTTGTGAACAAACAGAGTGGAAGCTGGAAACCAGTTCATCAATATTTAAACTAAGAGAGTCTTCAGAGTTCTCCTCGCAGAGACCAAGAAAAGTGGAGGAGAACAGGGCTGGAGAGGAGGAGTTGAACACGCGACAGCGCTGAGGAGGAGCGCGCACTTGAACTGGACAGTGTGTTGGAATGTCAAAAATGACAGGCTTATGATCCGAAAACACAGCGTCGCATATCTCCAAATTTGAGACTCCAGACCGTGGGACAAGACCAAGTCAAGCGTGTGTCCAAGAATATGTGTAGAAGCGGACACGGATTGCACAAAATTAAAAGAGTCAATAACATTCAAAAAGCTCCTGGAGATGGGCTCATCAGGACAGTCTAAGTGAAAATTGAAATCTCCAAGTACTAGAACAAAGTCATATTTGAGCAAGATGTCGGCCAGAAATTCTGAAAAGTCATTTATAAAATCCTTATTGTACTTGGGTGATCGATAGATGACGACACACAAGATGACATGAGAGCGGCCGACTTCAAATGAGCAGTGTTCAAAACTTGTAAAAGACTGCAGGCTGATCTGACGGCATTTAAAATCATTTTTAAAAACAACTGCTATTCCTCCTCCTTTCTGACCCGACAGGCGCGGGCAATTAAAATAGCAGCAATCAGGAGGAGATAGTTCAATGAGAGCTGCGGGTTCATCAGCTCTCAGCCATGTCTCTGTCACACAGAGGAAATCCAGATCACGGGACATGAAGAAGTCCCTCAAGATGAAAGTTTTGTTTGTCAGTGATCTTGCATTAACAAGACCGAACCTGGCAGGGATCGGTGCATCCAATGCAGCTGTCTGTGGAGCCCGACGCAGGGCTCGTAGATGACAGGAGTTCACACCACGCCGGCGAGGACGGGGAGAGCAGGGGCCGCGGGGGCGGACGACGTCATCTGAACTGACACACACCAGCCAGCTGTCAGCGGGGTCCAGCACGCGCGGGCTCAGGGAGAAACCAGGAAATGCTCCATTTCTCCTCCGGGAGGTCACGGGAAATCGTGCCAAAAAAGCTTTAAACTTTAAAAGTCTTCCGCTGCGTTTGCCCCGGCGGCGCCGGCGTCTACGCCGAGGGAGAGGAGCGTGGGTGTGGCAGGTGTGAGCAGGTGTCCCACCGGCGAAGGAAAACGGCTGAAACGTCGCACGAACACCACAATCAGAGTCGAATTTCACTAAATCCTTGGCAGAGAAACGAAGATCCAACAATGTTTGGCGATCATACACAAGCAGTGAACTGGTACTGGTGATAAAAAATAAAAACAGCACGAACACAAACAACGAGAGACGGCATGCTAGTGACACCAGCGCCATCTTGATAGCTGTAAAGGTGAGAAGGGAGGCCATCTATAAATGGAAAAAGAAAAAAAAAGTAGCCTACGCACTATAACAACTGCATTGTCTTATTTTTTATTTTTTTATTTTAATTCATTTTACTTGTTTTTCCTGTGTTTATAATATTGTGTTTGGTTTATTTTTATTTTTATTTTTTATGATTGACAATGTAAGGTGACCTTGAGTGCCAAGAAAGGCGCCTACAAATAAAATGTATTACTGTATCATTATTATTATTAAAACATCATCCAAATGGGTCACTTATATTTATTTTTATACAAACATATTGTTTACTTGGCATATTTTCAAAATAAATATTTTGTAAGTCTTTATGTTGTCTTTTTTTGTACAGAAAATAAACCGAACCGAGCCCTCCATGAAACAGAACCAAACCGAAATGTTATTTTAGCGTACCGTTACACCCCTAAGTACCAGGATCTTTGATATGGGCTGTTAGGTCCCTGTACGACTGGTGTCAGAGCTTGGTCCGCATTGGCAGTAAGTCGGGCTCGTTCCCAGTGAGAGTTGACTCCGCCAAGGTTGCCATTTGTCACCGATTCTGTTCATAACTTTTATGGACAGAATTTCTTGGCGCAGCCAATGTGTTGAGGGGATCCGTTTTGGTGGCCTCAGGATCGCTTCTCGGTTTCTGCAGATGATGTGGTCCTATTGGCTTCATCAGGTCGTGATCTACAGCTTTTGTTGGATCGGTTTGCAGCCAAGTGTGATGCGGCCGGGATGAGGATCAGGTCCTTCAAATCGGAGGCCATGGTCTTGAGCCGGAAAAGGGTAGAGTGCCCTCTCTGGGTCGGGGAGGAGGTCCTGCCCCAAGTGGAGGAGTTTAAGTATCTCGGGGTCTTGTTCACGAATGAGGGAAAACTGGAGCATGAGATCGATAGGCGGATAGGTGCAGCGTCGGCAGTGAAGCGGGCGCTGTACCGGTCTGTCGTGGTGAAGAGAGAGCTGAGTCAAAAGGCGAAGCTCTCAATTTACCGGTCAATCTACGTTCCCACCCTCATCTATGGTCATGAGATTTGGGTTGTGACTGAAAGAACGAGATCTTGGATACAGGCTGCCGAAATAAGTTTTCTCCGCAGGGTGTTTGGGCTCTCCCATAGAGATAGGGTGAGAAGTCAAAGTCAAAGTCAACTTTATTGTCAAAACTGCAATATGTACAGGACATACACAGGATTGAAATTGCATTCCTCTCTGTCCCTCGGTGCAACAGTAAACATTTAAACACTAAAACACTAAAACATTTAATAAACATAAGCATAAAATGAAATAATAAAAGTGTAATACTGTCCTGAGTTTTTGCATAGTAGTTTTTGCATAGTAGTAGTATGAAAGTATGAAAAGTTACACCAACACTAAAACACTAAACATTTAATAAACATAAGCATAAAATGAAATAACAAAAGTGTAATACTGTCCTGAGTTTTTTGCATAGTAGTATAAAAGTGTAAAAAGTATATCTATAAAATAAAATGAAAGTTCTGGCATTGACATTTGTAATAGAGTGACAAAGCAGCATATGAAGTTTATGTACACAGTATATGTATGAGGTAGTTGATATTGGTATAGAGGTAAAGTGGCATATGCAATAAGGCTAGTAAATATATATATATATATATATATATATATATATATATATATCAAGTGTATATATAAATAATATAATATATATATATCAGCAGTAGTGTAGATATAAAAAGTAGTGTAAATGTAAACAGTAGTAATAAATGTAAACAGTAGTAATGAATGTAAACAGTAGTAATAAATGTAAACAGTGAATGTAAACAGTAGTATGACTATAGGCAGTAATGTAATACAAACATTAGTGCAAATATAAGAAGTAGTGCAAACTGAATGAGCACATGACCGTGAGTTGAGTGAATAACCCGTTTTGATGACACAGAGTCCAGTGTTAAAATCTTTGTGTTGTGTGGTAATGTGTGAAAGTTTTTTGTGTTAAGGCAGTACAAGTGGGAGGGAGGGCAGAGCAGGCAGAGAGTTTAGCATCCTGACTGCCTGATGAACAGAGCTGTCATTTAGTCTGCTGGTTCGAGCCTGGAGACTCCTCAGTCTCCTCCCTGAAGGCAACAGGCTGAAGCAGCTGTGTAGTGGGTGTGTGGGATCACCTGCCATGCAGAGGGCTTTCCGAGTGAGGCGGTTGCTGTGTAAGTCCTGTAGTGAGGGGAAGGAGGTGCCGACGATCTTCTCAGCTGCTCTCACGATGCGCTGGAGGCTCTTGCGGCAGGATGCAGTACATGCACCAAACCACACAGTGATGCAGCTGGTCAGGACACTTTCTATGGCACCTCTGTAGAAGGTGCACATGATGGGGGTTGAAGCTCCAGCCCTTTTCAGCTTGCGGAGAAAGTAGAGGCGCTGGTGAGCCTCACCAGCGTGAAGCTCAGTCATCCGGGAAGGACTAAGAGTAGAGCCGCTGCTTCTCCACATCGAGAGGATCCAGCTGAGGTGGCTTTGGCATCTGGTTAGGATGCCTCCTAGACGAGGTGTTCCGGTGAGGTGTTCCGGGCACGTCCCACCGGGAGGAGACCCAGAGGAAGACCCAGGACACACTGGAGGAACTATGCTTCTCGGCTGGCCTGGGAACGCCTTAGGATTCCCCCAGAGGAGCTGGCCAAAGTGGCTGGGGAGAGGGAAGTCTGGGCTTCCTTACTTAGGCTGCTACCCAGCGCGACCACACCCCGGATAAGCGGAAGAGAATGAATGGATGGATGAATAATTTTTTTGTGTATTTAATAATTTAATTGTGTATTTAATAATTAATAATAATAATAATAATAATAATAATGAATTTAATTTATAACGCACTTTTCATTAATGAAAATCTCAAAGTGCTAATTATGATACATTTCATTATTATGTATTTATTTATTTAATTTTGTCACATTCCGTCCTCCATACAGTTCAAGATGATGGTCAGCAGAAAACTGCCAATGTTACTTGAACAAGTCGAGCAGCCAAAGTGGCACCAGATCAAACAGACAACTAATTACAGTGGGGGGAGAGACAGCAGAGCCCCCACAATTGATACAAATCTACACTAGTATGCATGTCAGCATTTATCTCTGTTGAATAAAATTTTGTTGATATGCAACTACAGTTTGTTTTTGTTTAGTTCAAATAGAATATGCTAATTTTTAGCTTCTCTCCATTGGCTCCCTATCAAGTCCAGAATTGAATTCAAAATCTTACTTCTAACCTACAAACAACAACTTACCTCCATCTTATATTTGAGATGATATTGTTCCATATTTTCCTAATAGAGCACTTCGCTCTCAGACTGCAGGCTTACTCGCGGTTCCTAGAGTTTCCAAAAGCAGAATGGGAGGAAGATCTTTCAGTTATCAGGCTCCTCTCTTGTGGAACAAACTTCCAGTTTCTGTCCATGAGGCTGATACATTGTCCAGTTCTAAAACTTTTCTTTTTGATAAATCCTATAGTTAAGGTTGACTTGTTGTGCTGCTTAGACTACTGGAGGACAAATTCACCTAATTTCTTTAAATCAATTGTTAAAATTGAATAGTTTTCATTTTATATTACTGTATTTCTATCTTAACATGTGATTTTTGACCTGCCATTGTGTATCTGTTCCACTCAAACCCAGCTGGTAAAAGCAGATGACCACTTGTCCTGAGTCTGGCTCTGCTAAAGGTTTCTTCCTCATGAGGGAGTTTTTCCTTTCCACTGTCACCTTCATGTTTGCTCAAGATGTGAGTTCTGTGATGGAGTTAAACTCAAAGCAGTCTGCTCAGATAAATGGTTTTAAATTTGTATTTTTATATATGAATGTTTCTGTTCAGTGCCCTGAGATACATAACTTCTGTTGTGACTTGGCGCTCTATAAATAAACTGAAATGAATTGAATTGATAGTTTATACCGCTAACTCTAAATATACGTCTGTATAAAGCCTTTTTAGAGACACATGTTTTTTGGCAAGTCTGCTAATTTGCTAACTTTGTGGCAGTCTGCCAACTCAAATTTGGGAGTATTGATTCTATGCAAAGAGTTGGATTATTAACCAGAGAGATTCAGTAGCCAGATAACTCTTGCCACTTCATCAAGGCTGAGTTAGACTCGCGCTTTAGTCCGCAGGCTGGAGCGCGCGTGCTGCGCGTGCACTGTGCCGTGCACTGTGCCATGCGGCAAAATGCGTTTACAGTGTTGTCTCGGTGTTTATAGTTGTCGCACGGCGGCGCATGGCAAAGTGCTGTTCTTTTACGGACCAGCAGAAGGCAGTACCCTCTAAAACCTGTGCATATGTTGCAAGAAAGGTGTAGAAGAAGAAATCTACCGTAGAAGAAGAACTGTTTGACGTCACACAACAAAAACAAATAGCTTTCTGCTCGCGTGCTGAACTGTTGTCTTTATTTGCGGTTTTAATGCATGGAGTCAGCGGAGGAGAAAGCGATCACGTGACTTTTGGCGAAAAAACAAAAGAAAAGTCCGACTCCAGATCAGGAATGAAGGAGAATTTAATACATTTTGTGTCACAAAACATTCCTCCATGCGTCGCGACTCCGTCTCCACGACCACAGCGGCGCAAACAGCTGCAGGCTCCGGCGTGAAGAGGGTGAAGGCTGTCGGTGAGGACCTGTCAATCAAATCGTAGCGCCCACCGCGCGCGCGCAGGGCTTGCGGAGTTTCAAAAATTCAGAGGTGCACGGCACGCGCTAATCCCCTGCGCGGGGCCAACGCGCAGGGGCGGGGACTGTGAAATTGCGTCACTTTTGGAGCGCGCACCCTCGCGCGCTGCGCGGCGCGTCAAGTATGAATCTAGCTTCAGAGAGGGCTGATATCTTTTTTTTCTTTTTTTTTTCCCATAATCATAGGAGTTTTAAGTTTATTTTTTCCATTGACATCATTTTTAAAAGTGATTTTCTCATTTGTGGTCATCCAATTTTCTTTTTAAAAACTACTGCCTTACTTGAGTATAATGTAATGTTTTATCTAGTAAATTTTATTTTAAAAACGATTTACAAACATAACTTCGCTACAATGCAAACTAGTTTCTTATATTTTTGTCCTTTGTAGATGTAAACACATTATCAAAGACCATGAGGAGGGAAATGTGTCAGGAGACCGAGGGAGAAGAGAATGTAGGACTGAGGGTTGCAACCCTAAATATATGAACAAAAACAAGCAAACGTAGAGAGCTGGCTGACATAATGCAGAGAAGGAAGGTAGATGTTTTATGTGTCCCAGAGACTACCGTATTCGTCAGATTATAACACGCTCCTGTATATAACACGCTTTGTCCAATTATTGCCAATAAATTGGAAAAATCCGTAAATAACACGCTTCGGCGTATAACGCATATCTATTATGCGTCACCGCTACGCGACGCGTCAGCGCCTCATTTGCCCTGCTTAAAATGGCGGCCACAGAAGCGAGCGAGCACCGAAGGACTTCACAAGAAAACACGGTAAAAACAATTATTTCTTTGAGAGAAAAAATATATTTCTTAGCTGACATTATAGCACAAGGGTTCCTGAGCTTAACGGTTCCTTAATCAATTCACGAAATGGTCTAATCTGCTAGATTTAAATTGTTTCGGTTTGATTTCTTCCATAACACGTCTTGTACGCTACTAAAATAAATTATAAATAAATCGAATTTGATCTCTATTGTCTTATACAGGTCACAGCTTGTAAATTAAACCCATATAATTACACTCTGTAAGCCTAAAAAATATCCGAGTGGCTTAAGAGCTGTTTATCTAAACAGTAGGTATCTGGTCACGTTAGCTAAGTGCTAACAGCTAAAAGAGCGATTTTTTTAAATAGCTCTAAATATCTTCTGCAGCTAACAGTGAGTAAATGACCACCAAATAATTATGCTCTGTAAGTTTCAAGAAAATCCGCGGTGTGGTTTATGAGTTATCTTGCTAAAAAAAATACAGCTAACCTCACAGCTATAGCAGCTACATCCAGAGCAGGAGGCGGGCAGCGACAGAGTCAGTCCGACCAGAGGAGGCTTTTTTCGGACACATGAGCTAGAAACGGTCTGGAAGTGGCCCCCTAGCGGACAAAAGTGGTACTGCACCATTTTTTTGCCCAAAATAAAAAACGGCGATATCAGAGCCAAAAATTGCTCTAAAAATATGGGAAAAAATCCATAAATAACACGCTTCGGCATATAACACGCAGGACATTCAAATGAGCATAAAAACTGTGTGTTATACTCCGACAAATACGGTTAAGTGGAAGGGCAGCAACATTAAATGCATTGGAGCAGGGTTTTAACTGTTTTACCATGGTGTGAATAGAAAGAGAAATGGAGTATGGGTAGTCCTGAAGGCGGAGTTGGCAAAGAATGTAGTAGAGGTGAAAAGAGGATGAGGAAGTGATGGGTAGGTTTGGTTCAAGGAAAGAAACCATGAAGGACAGATGGTGGTGGATTTTGCCAAGAGAATAGAAATGACTGTAGTCAATACCTATTTCCAAAACAGGGAGGAACATAGATTAACCTATAAGGGTGGTCAGTGATTTTACCTCGTCTCTGTAGGCACTCTCGTTGTTGTTGGTGATGAGGCCCAGGATGGTGGTGTCATCAGCATACTTGAGGATGACGTTAGAGCTGTGCTTGGCAGTACAGTCATGTGTACATAGTGACTACAGGAGTGGACTGAGGACACAGCCCTGAGATGTACCAATGCTGAGGACTAGTGTGGAGGAGAGGTGGCTGCCGATTCTCTGCCTGTGGTCTGTTGGCGTCGAGGAAGTCCAGTATCCGGCAGCAGTGGACTTCTCCACGCCCAGTGTGGTGAGCTTGGAGACCAGTTTGGATGGGATTATGGTGTTGAATGCTGAGCTGTAGTCAATGAAGAGCATTCTCACATACTGTATGTGTTATCCTTCTCCAGATGGCTGAAGGAGGTGTGAACTGCTGAAGCAATGATAATAATAATAATAATAATAATAATAATAATAATAATAATAATAATAATAATAATAATAATAATAATAATAATAATAATAATGTCTTTGTCTGTCATCTGTGTATGTTTCCCATACACAGACGAAATTCGTCTCTGCATTTAACCCAACCACCACATCTGTTGATCTGTTTGCTCTGTATATGAACTGTAGGGGGTCCAGGGGGTCAGGGAGGGAGGCACAGATGTGAGTTTTGATAATTTGCTCAAAGCACTTCATGATGGCCAAAAGTCATTAAGGCAGGATGCTGCAGATGTCTTTGGGATGGGGACAAGTCAAGGTCTTGAAGATGGTGGGGGCACAATACAATACAATACAATACAATACAATACAATACCAATGCCAATTACATTTGCATCTACTTGTATATTTAAATGGAGGTGTGATAAGGGAGTTTAGTGTTTAAATGGACTTGCACCTACACCATTAAGTGATTGCATACAGAGACTGCACGGCAATAGCAGATCTACCAGAGCGGCTTTGCATGGAAATTGTAAGGTCCCCTTTAGAAGAACCACTTTCGCACAAGGTTCTCTGTCGGTGAGAGGATCTACAGTTTGGAACTCTCTTCCTGCTACTATAAAATCCACAACCAGTTTCAATATGTTTAAAAAGCAAACAAAACTCTGGTTATGTCAAAAACAGAAATGTACCCATTTTTGACATATTACATTTCTCTGTTTTGTATCCCGTATGTTGTGCTATTTTTAAGGATTACCGGTACCACTTCAATTTTTAGATTTTTTTATTTTGTTTTATTTGTTTATTCTTGTTTTGTTTTTTTATTATTCATGTATTTTTTTTCTTCTTAAAAGCCCATAGGGACAAGTGCTGCAAATTAGCTGTTGCTATTGCACTATGATGCAAACATGGGACTGCTGTTTTACTCAGTTTGTCTATGTGTGTCTGTCCCTATCAAATCAATCAAATCAATCAATCAATCAATCAATCAATCAATCATGTGTGCTCAGTTCCACATTCATTAGGATGTAAGAAGGAAAGATGAGCAGAAACATGTGCAGCGTATGATAAATCCCAGTACCATTTTGTCCTCACTCACTTTGCCATTTTGTCCCCAACTTTCAGTATGAAAGCTGCACACTCTTTCACACGTGAGGCCCCAGGAGTTTAAAAAACTGGAAGTTGTGAGGTAAGTGGCTGCAGCTGAGATTAAAGAGAAACTAGGGACAGGTGTGAACGAAAGAACAGAGGAAAGGTAACTAATGGCACTGAGACACTGGGAAATTAAATACAAGAGGCCTCAAGAAACAATAGGAAATAATACAAAATAATAAACAATAAATACACAAAGAAAAACACAACTCATGTCATTGCGTAGTCTGTAACATTCAAATTTGTCAGTCCCATTGCCACTAAAAACATTGTTAAATATTTGAGGTTAGCTAAATGTGCACATGGACACTGTTCACTTAGAAAGAGCCCAAACAGAGATTTGTGAGTCATAACTAATTCTTGTCATCAAAGTGGAGGGATGGAGGAGCAACTCTGACTTCAAAATAGCCTCAGCTTTCAGGGATCATTTTTAATTGACAGGTTTCTGTCCGTCTGACGTGATTTATCTGCCTCTTCTCTTTGAATGTGTATTCATTCCACTTCACCCCAATCTGCCCAGCGTAAGGGCTGCTTTACATACCATGTGCATTACTGTGCACGCCAATATTGTTTATTCAACAGTAGCAGGTTGTGTCTGCTGTGCTGTGGCTTCAGATAAAAAAGAGCTTCATATTTCAAACGTCTTCCAGTTCTTTTTTATTTATTTTTTAACTCTTCTGAATTCGCTTTTTTCCCACTCAGCCTGTCTTTAGTTCTGATGCTGCAAAATCCTTCCCAACCCAATTAGAGTGTATGGAAGGTCCCCAGGGGCCCTGTGGCGACAGGTCAAAACAGAAAGTGGCAAGGGACCTGAAGAAACAATCACAGCCTCCCCCCGTCCCCCCCACTCAACAAAATCACAGGACAACAACAGCAGGTCATAAATCTGCCACAGAACAGTGAATAGACACTGACTTGGTGGACACTGGGAAATAAAAACTTTGGACGGTTAAAGGAAGAATCATCAGCACTAACCACCACCTTGCAGGTAATAACATCCAAACTCGGGTACCAATCTAAAATATCTTGTTCAAATTATTCTTGTGTTGTCGTCAATATACACCTCAAAATCAAATAAGCATCCCTTAAAATTATGAATGATGAATTATGAACTCTGTTTGAATTACAGGTACTCCCCGACTTACGAGCGCATCGACATACGAGGTTCCGGACTTACGAGCTCACTAACGAACAGTAAATTTGTAAAGAACATACAGAAAATACGGTACTTTTATGTGTTTTTAGATGAAAGTGTGTAAGCTAACCGTTTGGAAAGAAGTTTCTGAGCATGTTTATGAACTAGTATGAACGTTTGTGATGAAAAACGAGTGTTCGTAGTAGCGCTAGCATAAATTTTCCAACTTACGACAGAAAATCCGGACTTATGAGCAACACGTGTTTCGGGTTCCGACAGATTTCGTGTTACGAGATAGTCGTAGGAACGGAACTCGCTCGTAAGTCTGGGATTACCTGTAGTTTTATTTAGATTTAGTTGTTTGAAGATTTTTGTTTTTCAATTCTATGAACTCTGTAAGATGCCGCACCTTCCAGTTTGTTGACATCTGATCAAATTAAAGGATTAATAAATAATTAATCTAGGTATAGGTTGTTCTTTCCATAAATCTGTCCCTGTTTTTCTCTCCTCAGCCTGGTGCCCTAGTTATGAACGATTTTATAAAAGTAGTCAAATCCAACCTGCTACAGAAGATTCACCCACATCCAGTGGTCTCCTTCACCTTTCTGATCCATCTGCCTCTCATTGTTAAACGGTTGTCAGAGCGGGTCACCATTAAGATAATTCAGTCACTTTGGATAGCTCTTTTTGTTGGTGCACTGGGAATGGTGGTGTAATTTAATCTGGTAGTCTGGACAACAGGCCTCAGGGGTCCTGTTTCATTAAACTGGGCTGAGAACAAACAATTAGATCTTTAAACTTTAGACAATTTAAGAACCTCATGTTCAAACTACGCAGTATTCCACCTCTGATCTTTGCAGATGATGTGGTCCTGTTGGCGTCATCATGCTGTGATCTTCAGCTTTCACTGGAGCAGTTCACAGCTGAGTGTGAAGCAGCTGGGAGGAGAATCAGCACCTCCAAATCCGAGGCCGTGGTCCTCAGTTGGAAAAGGGTGGATTGCTCTCTTCAGGTCGAGGGTGAGGTTCTGTCTCAAGTGGAGGAGTTCAGGTACTAGCACTTATTAGCACTTTGAGATTTTCATTAATGAAAAGTGCGTTATAAATTGAATTCATTATTATTATTATTATTATTAGGTATCTCTGGGTTTTGTTTACGAGTGAGGGAGGATTGGAGCGTTGACATTGACAGATGGATTGGTGCAGCATCCGTAGTACAAATGTATTTCAGACTCTGTACCGGTTTGTTGTGGTGAAGAGAGAGCTGAGCTGTAAGGCAAAGCTCTCTGTTTACCTGTTGGTTTATGTTCCTACCTTCACCTATGGTCATGAACTCTGGGTAGTGACCGAAAGAATGAAATTGTGTGTACAGGTGGTTGAAATGAGTTTCCTCTGCAGGGTATAGCTGTACTCTCCCTTAGAGAGAGGGTGAGAAGTTCAGTTATCAGGAGAGACTCGGAGTAGAACCGCTGCTCCTCCACATCGAGAAGAGCCAGTTGAGGTGTTTCGAACATTTGGTAAGGATGCTCCCTGGGCAATTCCCTAGGGAGGTGCTTCAGGGATGTCCAACTGGGAGGAGACCCCAGGGAAGACCTGTCTCTCGGTTGGCCTGGGAACGCCTTGGAGTCCTCCCAGAAGAGCTGGATGAAGTGGCTGTGGTAAGAGATTTCTGGGCCTACCTGCTCAAGCTGCTACCCTGAGACCCGACTTCAGAACAAGCTGAATATAATGGATGGCTGGATGGATGGATGGATGGATGTTCAAACTATTTCTTCAGAAATGTGAACTGCCTTATCAGGTGACTTCCTACAAAACAGTCATTCTGCACCTTCAGGTAAAATCTGTAGAGTTTTACCTTTTAATGGATTCCAATTCCAGTTCAGTGTAACTTCCTGTTTAAACATCCAGCTCTTATTTTTCATCTGGTTGTTTATTTGTTTTTACTTCTTAAGCAATAAAAAGTGCTGCTGTGAGAATCTGTGTTTCCCTGGTGTTTCTCCCCCATGTGGTCAGCTGCCACTCCCACCTGTTCCTCATCGTCTTTTTCCAGGTGTTTGTCATTATCTGTCGTTAGTTTTTTTTTTTTTCATTATCTGTCGTTAGTTGTTTTTTTTTCATTATCTGTCGTTAGTGTCTCTTTAGATTCAACGTCTCTGCGCTTCCTGGTTGTCTGTGGATTATGTTGTGCTCCCAGTTCATGCTCTCTCTTCCTCTGTGTCTTTTTGTCCCCATGTTCCAAGGTTTGCTGCCACTTCAGTCTTTTTGTTTAATAAAGTGATTTCTTTATTTCATTCCTGACATTTCTGTGTCTACCTGCGACTTAGGTTCAATTCAGAACCACAGAGCATGAGAGCTACACAATTTTAAGCAATCTGCCTACCGTATTTTCCAGCGTATACGTCACAGTTATTTTGCATAGATTTGCCTGTCCTGCGACTTATACGCCAAAGCGACTTATCTACGTTTTTTTTCCATAATCATGATGCAATTTTTTTGACTGTTGCTTTAAATGTTCATTCATACTGACATGAACCAGAGTAAACATGAACTTTTGCAGCTTCTAGAGGCGCAAGAGGGCCCACTAGGCTTTTGACAATTATATGGTGTTCCTTTACCAATCCCCACCCCCCAACACACACACACACACAAACACAAACAAACAGTCACTCATTGACAAGAAGGAAGAAGCGGGTAAAAGTTATTGGATGGATGGACAACTGAGAAAAACTTAACACAAGTAAAATGCACCCCAACAGACAATCCTTTTTTTTGCAGATTATAAACTGCAGGCAATACAATATGAAGCCCAAAACACCAATCGAGCAGTAGAAAGAAAGTTTGTAAACGGGTGGGGTCCGCGTGGTCTTCCCAGGGGATTCAACCCTGCGGAAGGGACGGCTGCATGGCGACAGAGGATCCTGCGGGGAACCTTCCCCTCGTGCCTGGCTGGCTCTCGCCGGGCACATTACCTCCGCCCTTGGCATGACACCGGCCCACATTTCTCAAGGGTCAGCAGTGATGCATCATTAATGCAACTTATATTTGTTTTTTCCTCTTCATTGGTGTTTTTTTTTAACTGATGCAACTTATACACTGGAAATTATGGTACATGTTTTTTTTAAAGAGTTATTAAATGTTGGTAGAAAACCTGTATTTTGCTTGCTGTGTGATATATTGCTAATATAAAAACAATAGTTTAAAGTTGTACTTAAAAGCCCAGTGGTATTCATATCACCATCTATGAGGATGGGGGAGGGGTGGATGGATTAGTGATGGATTGCACAGTCCAGTTAAATATTTTGGTCCTTTACTAAAAGATGGGCTTGAATTCACTCAAAGTTAAGGGTGGACGTTCCGCCCTCCCAGACTCCCTCTTTGTGTTTCGCTCCACCGTTATTTTTAAGAGCAAAAACTGGTTTGTGTGTCAGAAAGAATGATAGCCATCGTCAGAGTGCAGCTCATCTCTGAGCACTATCCACCGCAATATTCACACCATCTCTGTTGATATGGACTGTTTTCTTTATAACTCGGGCTTTTACCTTGGGCCCCAAGCAAACAAGAAAAATGAGAGAGTTCAGTCTGGAGACATGGAGTCAAACTGATGTTCTTCATTTTATATGGCCAGAAATAGATACACATTACAAAAGCACTGGGTGGTGCTTGGGGATATTTATTGTGCTTCATTTTGTGACAAAACATTTATCTAGGTGTTTTATGAATAATTTTGTATATGCTTTGGTTCAAAGATGATGCAGTGAAATGACACTGGTCATATAATATCATTAGACATCACACATCTGCATCTGATTTCAGAAAGCAAAGAGATACTCCACACAGATGCACCCATGTTTCAGACACTCCCTCACTTTTAAAGGGTTGAGTTTTAAGCAGGATATGTTTTAATACTGTACTGTTAATTTTTATTATTTATTTTTTATTTATTTTTGCTGGAGCTTAGGAAATGGGCAGCACATTGGCACAACTAGTGGAGCTGCCGCCTCTCAGTAAGCAGGTCGCCCCAGTTCAAATCCCGGCTGGGAGCTTTTCTGGGTGGAGTTTGCATGTTCTCACCGTACGTGGGTTTTCTCCAGGTACTCTGTTTTCCTCCCACAGACCAAAAACATGTATGTTAGACTGATTGGTAACACTAAATTGTGCCTAGGTGTGAGTGAGTGAGTGAGTGAATGGTTGTTTGTCTCGTTTGTCTCTATGTGTCCCAGGGAGTCCCCTGCCTCTCACACAGTGATGACTGGATAGGGGCACCAGTGACCTCCACTACCCACAAAGGAAGAAGTGGGTAAAGATAATGGCTGGATGGCTTTTAGGAAATAGGAATCTCTGGAACACTTCATGATAGACACAGCCATTACAGCGCTGTTCATAACAGTGTTATTAAAGGGGACCACACATGCAAAATTCACCTTTTAATGTTTTTTTCACTCAACTTTGGGTATGTACTTCATAAAAAAAAACAGTCCTAAGGCCAAAGAAATGCACCCAGTGGTTTATTTACTCTAAGTAGATTTATTTGTCTGTGATAAAAACGGTTTGTTTCTCACTTCCTGCGGTTTGTGACGTCACAAACCGCAGCCACAACCCACCACAACCTGAGTCCAGCCCCTCACCTAGCAACCCCTGGTTAGGCTCAACCCACTTCTGTATTAAACACATGACTGTTGTTTTTCATGATTTCATCTCATCTTTTGTTTATATGTTCTTAATTTCATGTGTACAGCACTTTGTTGCAGCTGTGTTTTTTTTAAATGGCTTTATAAATAAAGTATAATTGTTATTTTTATGTTTTAGTTCAATTTTTAGTGTATTTGCGATCGCTCCCAACGCGCAGCCGGCAAAAATTAAACGAGCAGACCCCCGGCGTAGGGACCGGCGGCAACGGGACCCTCTTCTGGCGCGATGGAGCGGAGCTTCAACTGTACAGCCTCGCTGCTGCCTCGCAGCAGCCTCGCAGCAGCGAGGACCTTCTCCTTACGGATTAATTTACGGGAGACACTTGGTGAACTTTGTGTTGTCTTGACTGGAACAGCGATAACTCCCAAAATCTCTGCGTGCAACGAGCGGAGCTGGCGAACACCGGAAGAGGAACAAGCTAACATTAGCATCGGATTCGGGTGGTCTAATGCTAAAAGGAGCAGCAAATTGCGGCGCGCTCAGACGGGTTTCGGTAAGTTATCTTAAGCTAGCACTAACAGTAAGTCAAATGAGTAATAAAAAAAGAGCTAATTTTAAAACAACAACACATTACAGATACTGGCTGTTACAGAGGGCGTAAACAGATCGTTGAAGGGCGTGGACTTCAGAACTTGTATCAGAAACCGGTCGTTCAAAACGAAAGTTAAAAATGGCAGAATTAAAAAGGGTATAATTGATTATCTAAGAATTATTTTGTGTATTAAAATGAATTAATATTGTCAAGATAGCACACAGACATAACATAAAAATTTTAAAGACCTATATGTGGTCTCCTTTAAGA
>JBBPBX010018061.1:23512-44470 GCA_038048925.1 Garcialebias charrua
ATAGATGCAGTTGTTGTCCTTGGTTACTCCTGACCCAGGAGAAATTTGATAGTCAGCGCATTCCCAAGGCTGTTGGGGAGTCAGATTCAGATAAGCTTGGTTGTTGATTTTCTTCAGGCAGACTGTTTTTCTCTCCTGCAGCCTTGAGTGTCCATCTGGACGATCTGAAATGGTCTAATTGTGGGAATCCGTTCCACTGATCCATGCTATGAATCTACCTCCATGTTGAACCCACCACACTGACAAGTCCCAGAAGCCGCGGGTGGCCTGCGATTCTCATAAATCCCCTCCACCTTACGGTTAAGCTCGTAAAGCAGCTGATTTAGCGAGGCCACGGCATGGATCAAACTTTCACACTGACTCGGAAGCTTATGGTGAATCCAGACCGAATGCGTTTTCTACTGCAGCAGCGTCCAGTTTACATGCAAAGTCAATGGTGGACGCACCTCCAGGCGCCTCCTGGCGTCTTGCGTCACGTCGCGTGCGTGTTGAGCGTGCTGGAGAGCTTTTTCCGTGCACGTGAACCCGCGTCAACCTCCAAAGCACGCCTCCAACATGCTGAAGATTTCGCCGTTCAACTTTCAAACGCCGCTCAAACTCTACCCGATTGGTTGGTGTGTCAACCAATCAGGGAGAGTCGGGGGAGAAGAGAGGGGGTCAGGGGGAGAGTCCCTATGTGACGCGGAAACCAGTGACGCGGAAACCATTGCGCATGTGACGTATTGTTTGTGGAACACAGAAAAAACCCGCGGAGTCATGGAATATGGAAGAGAAACTCATTGTAGCTGTGTGTTCGCGACAATTCCTTCACAACCAGTCAAGTCTGCTCCACAGAGACAGAAATAAAGAGCTCCTCACCTCGCGGAGTGCATTGACGACTCGGTACACCGGTAAGCTCCTCCCCCACACCCCCGCAGCAGCAGGGTTGCCAGATAAACATGAATTTTATTTTTTATTTTTACCCCTTTTCAGTGCAAATGTTCACTAAACTCAACACATTATTAATCTTATCAGACCCTCACGCAGCAAATATGACAGTTTGGGTAAAAAAAAATAAAAAATAAGCAACAGTACTAGATGATTAATTAATTTTTATCTGGCAACCCTGCGCAGCAGTTTTCTGGGTAGTTTCGCTTCTGGCTTTTTGGTCTGGACACAAAGTGCGTCCACTTGCGTGCGTGTTGAGCTTTTTTGCAGTTGAAATCGCGTTCGGTCTGGATGTACCATTAGACATGGCTGTAATCGCTGAAGTTTTCCTCAGTTTCCGATAGAACAGGGCTCCGCAGATGCCGAACAGCAAAGCTCCTGCCATCATAAATCCAATTTTGTAAACATCTTCAACGTCCTCCACAGACA
Organism: Garcialebias charrua; assembly: GCA_038048925.1. Lineage (NCBI taxonomy): Eukaryota > Metazoa > Chordata > Actinopteri > Cyprinodontiformes > Rivulidae > Garcialebias > Garcialebias charrua. The sequence goes on from JBBPBX010018061.1 coordinate 24,869, forward strand.
GGACTGAGAGACACATCACCTTCCACACTCCCCAGGAATCCATGATGTATTCCCTCGAGTGTGTCTGTGCTGGGCAAGCTGGCTCCCCCGGACCTTGTCGCTTTGTAGAAAAAATCTTGTCAGTAGAGTTGATCGTCCATGATACCAAATCCATAATCTCAATTTACGTTTGAGAGATGAGTGCTGAGGAGATGCAAACAAAACAGAGAGCCGAGCAGGGAGAAGGGAGACGGGAGAGGAAAAGCAGAAACAGACGCTTGCGACCAGAGCGAGGCAAAAAATAAAAATAAAAAAAGTTGGTGGGATTTCCAGTTTCTCTTGTATAAGCTTCTCTACAAATGTCAAAACAGCTGCTGATGATCCTTCTGCTCCTTCTGGGACCCTGTAAATCCTCACGTTCTCCCTGTGGGTGTTCCTCTCTAGGTCTGTCAGCTTTAACTGGATCTGCTCTTGTAGCTTTAGCAGCTCTGTTAGCATGTCCTCTGCCCCTTGTACACAGTCTTCAGCAGTTGTGATCCGTGTCTTCGCTTCATCTAACCTTAAGTTTTTTTTTTTTTTATATTTTGCCTTTATGTCATCCATTTGTCACTTGTTATCTTCATGGAAATCCCTCATTTCTTTGAGAACCATTACCAGATATACCTCTTCACCATCTTCCGTGCTATCCGTTGCCTGGCTAACTGGGAGGGTAGCACTTAGGTTTGGCTGTTCTGCTGCATTTTTGTCGACTACCTGGGTGAGCTTTTTCATCTTTCTTGGATGCCATCACTTTCCCCTTTCCCTCTATTATTTGGGGGAGTAAATTTGCAATGTTTTTTGGATTCTGGGGCTATTTATTCTCGTTGCCTCTGTCTGAGGTTTTCTAAGCTGTTATCTGTGCTGTTGACCCAGAAGTGCCACATTGCTGAAAGTTTTATTAAATAAACTGTATTTTGTATGTTGTAAATTGTTGATTTTGGAGTGAAATTAAAATTGGAATCACAAGGGCAAAAAATAAATAAAATTATGTGTTTATTGGCCAGGAAAACTGCACATGGTATATTTTTAAAGGTTTACGTCCTCACAACATGGGATATCACATTTACAGTAATCCCTTGTTTATCGCGGGGGATCTGTTCCCTTAAGCCCCCCGATAAGTTGGGGAAGAAAAGCAAAGTAGGGATAGTAGTACAAGTAGTAAGTACTAGATACTGTATACTCTAAACAATGTTTCTAAACTGTAAACGCTCTAAAAGAGCACAGAAGGTCATGATTTCCCTCTCTCAGCCTCCGCTGCTCTCAGTCACCTGCAAGTGTTCTTGGCCACGCCCACTTATCCGCTCTGCATGGAGAACAGCTGATCAGCTGCAGGAGGAAGCTTATCCTGCAGTGTAGGCTGTACAGAGGTGCAGCAGGTGCTAAATAATAAAAATTCCATTCTGATCATGCGACTCATCCATCAATCAGCCATTTGTGTGTCATGTCCAATCTTATTTTGAAAAACCATGATACAGTCCACAAAAAACGAACTGCGAAGTAGAGAGGGACTACTGTACGTCATTATCTTTGCATGTTCCACAACACTGTTCCACCATGTCTCTTTCACTCGTTTACTTTCGCTCCCCTCTCCATTTTTTTCTCACCCCTAAAACGTGCCACCCCTGTCTAACACCGAGTCTCATTTCACACCCAGCTGTAGTTATGATACAGTATTGAGAATAAGATGACATTGCAGCTCAGTTCCTGAGATCCGGTAGGAACATTATAAATGCCCTCTCATACAGACACCGGCTGCAGCCTAGACTCACATCTCAGCTTTAATTCTCTCGAGAGGCGAGCTGTCTGACGCAGGGCAGGAACAGCCGAACACAGTCTACTGTCGTCCTCACCTGGGCTCATTGCTGTCGGCATGTATGCCCCAGGGTGTGAGAGTGTCTTCTTTCTTTTTACTCAAATATCTACCACTATGTTTCCATCTATAGTGCCCTACTGTTTGTGTCTGCACAGCTTAACTGTAGCTACTGAAGCTTTCTCTCTCGTTGCACTCTTCTCTCTCCTGTACAATCTTTTCCTTTTGCACCCTGTGTGAAGCACATTTAAACACAGAGACAAACTTGCTGCAGAATGCACCCACAATTGGACTTATTTAATGTTGTTCTTTTTTTTTTTGCAATTTGCTACCTACTTTTAATTGAATCAAGTGATGAGAGCAGGAAAATGAAGATATTGCTCCTCCCTACCCAACGTTTCTTAGAGCTAGATTACAGAAAGCACAGACGTGAAAAAATTCTAGCGGCTGGGTCAGAGCCATGCTATCTCCTTCGATGATTAGAAGACCAGATAACAAAGATTTATTAGCCAAACATCTCAACAATTAATTAGGAGGCGAGGCCAGTCTAATCCTGTTTTCATGGGTTTTAGTGGGACGAACTGCATTACACAGGAGCACTTCAAAGCCAAGGCAAAGAAAGAAAGGCTTAAATTAGCTTCTGCAAAGAAACAGTGGTTCATTGTTAGTGTATGCCTAGGACGTGTATATTTAGTTTATGTATGTGTTATTACACTGCTTAACACAATATTAATAGAAATACGAGTATTTGAATAGACATGTTGACCAAGGCAAGGTACAGATATAAACTCTTGCTCAGATGTTAAGGCTTTACTCAATCCACTGAAGAAAGGCTTGTCTGCAAATGCTGCTGGCGTTCAGCCCCATTTGTCATTTTCCCTCGCTGTGGCTCTGCTTGACCTCCTCTCACCAGAATCTAAACAGAAATGTGCAGTCTGCTTGGTGCTTAGTGTCACAACACCTACCAGTATTTAAATGCTGTGAACACCAGTCCGCAGAAAGCTGAGGAACTTTGTTTTGGTCATTAAGTAAGCCACTTTCTTTGAAACATTTTTGAGCAAAAGCTGAATTTAGCTGTAGCATCACTTTAAAGCACACTGTCTGTAGAGATGGGACTGGAAATCTTTCTGCAGAGGAACCTGTGGTTAAACCATGATTAAAAAAGACTCGTTGCCAGGATTTTTAAAATCATATAATCATCTGCAGCAAGTAGGATTAAAGTAACACATGGCCATGTTGTGTTAAACTTTATAAAGGAAATACGAGTTTGCAGTTTTAAGGCTTTGCCTGTTAAATATCTGCCTCTATCCACATTTGAAATCATGAAATCGACACACGACACAAAATATATTCCCAGTTTTGTGTCTCTCCTCTTCCTCTAACTCTTTCCATTTGAGTAACCATTTGGTTTAATTAAAATCCACCTCACGGAGGAACTGGAATAAATAATTAAGCACTTAGAAGAAAACTCTTAATCTAGGCCATCTCACGTGACATTTTATATTTTAATTATGCAGCATGCAAGTTTTACTCAACAATAAAATTTTAGCAATAGAATAAATAGGCAGTTGCCACATTATTACCCTTTACTACAACTGCAAATATATTTACGTCTTTCATATATACTACAAACAAATGTAGTCGTCAGCTTTCCACGAGATTTCAAATCTTTATTGAGGCCAGTCATCTTTGGTCCATGGTCGAGTGTTTTGTACAGCTTCCTGTAAGACTAAGGCCAAATCAACTTAAAAATCTTGTCCCATCTTTTAGTTTGTGGGGGAGTAGTGGCACAGAAGTTAGAGATGGTGGGCCTGTGATCGGAAGATCATCGGTTCAAGCCCCGGTACCGACAACATAAAAAAAAATGTGGGTGGAAAAAGGTGAAACACCCACACCTGCCTCCACCCTCATTCGCCCCACTCTGGGCCCCTGAGCAAGGCCCTTAACCCCCACCATCTGCTCCCTAAACAGGTATCTCTTGAAAATTAGTTTGTGTGGCTCAATGAGACTACCTGAATAAATAAAGGGTAAATGAAAGAAAAAAAAAGTTCTACTTCTGTATTTTACATCTTCGCAGACCGTTTGTGTTGCAGAAGTACATAAATGTGGGTTTGTCTTGCCTTAAAAAGTATTTTTTAGGGACACATTCATAAACTTTGTGTTGTTCTATACTTATCCAAGAGGCTTTTTTTCTTAGTTCTAATGGAAAAGAGCAAAGTTCAAATCACACCCAAAAAAATAAATAAAATCAAAATAATGGGTCATTGCAAACTGAACTCACAGTTAAATCACTTGCCCCCCTCCCCACTGAGGGTCTAGTCTGGAGATGTTGTCACCTAAAACAAATTTAATTCAGTTTATTCATATAGTGCCAAATCACAACAAAGTTGTCTCAAAGCACTTTACAGGAACATTCACACACATAGAGAAGCCAATTAGTAAAGCTCTCTATCTAAGGAAGCCAGCAGACTTGTTGAATCTTCACTTCATCGCAGTCTCTCATCCTGAGCAAGCACAATGGCAACAGTGGAAAGGAAAAACTCCCTTTTGAAAAGGAAGAAACCTCCAGCAGAACCAGGCTTAGGACAAGCGGCCATCTGCTTTGACCAGCTGGGTTGGAGAAGACAGGAAGGAGAGACAAACAAACACAAAATGGCAGGTCCAGATGTAGGTGCAGGTGTATCTGAAAGACAAAACACATGTCAAGGATAGTAAAAATAATTTATTTACAGTATTTTGAATTAAAAACATGCCTTCTTGGAAGCATTACTTAAAGAAAAGTGTGGTGGAGCAAGATGTTTGCACATCACTGTAGTATATCTATAGCTGTAGGAACAAACACTACAACCACAAGCTCTATAAATGATGGCACTTGCAAGACTTTGAGACGAAGAAAACTTATTTGAGACAGCTCTGGCTGAGTGATTGGAGTAGTTGTCCTCCAATGCCAGAGTTGGGGGTTCAATTCCACCAGCAGTCACATGTCCAAGTGTCCCTGGGCAAGACACTGAACCCCTCATTGCCTCTGATGTGTGTCCCATTGGTGTATGAATGTGATAAAACACTGGTTATTCTTTGTAGAGATCTAGTAGAGTGCTATATGAATGGGTAAATGAGGACACTGTAGTGTAAAGAGCTTTGAGGATCCTGACAAAATAGAAGGTGCTATGTAAGTACAGTCCATTTACCATTCTTTGTGCATATTGCAGCAGGAATTCAACATTTTAAACATTAGTTACTGAATTTGTTGGAGCAAAGTTTTAGCAGGCATAAAAGCTACATTAATTTCTAGTAAAACTGCAGATTATTCAGTGAATGAGCAAAGTTTGGAAGCATCTTCAGAAGCAATACTCAACACAGGCATCTCCATGAAGGTGGAGAGTTTTTTTTTTTTTTGGCACCATATTTTATAAATCAAATGTAAGCACACAATTGAGACATATCTTAAGATGACGTTAAAGTAGAACGTCTTTTATAGATGAGGCCCCAGATCTTTGGCCATGCACCTGCTCAGTCCTGTGAAACTAAGATCCACGTAGCTTAAGGAAGCTGCGTCTGAGCCCTGTCCTTCTTGGCTGCACATATCTAGAGCCAGTTGGTGGATCCTTCAGTCTCAGTCCATCTGGCTCTATTGTTGACTGCAGTCAGACTGGTTGATGAGTGGAGCCTATTGTAGAGACAGAAATGGGTCCCTGGGCTCGCAGGAGCTCCCTAAGGCTGAGGCTTGGCAGAGCTTTTCAGAGCTGCTCTATGGTAAACCCTCTGAAATCGAGCTCCACAGTCTCCACGGTTACAAAATGGCCGTGCTGCCGCTCTTCAAAGTTTGGCAGTTGACAGTTTCTGATCCTTTTTAAGCAAGAGGTGCAGATAAAAGCTCTGGCAGGCAAAGAGGTAAAGTCGAATCTGAGATGTCCTTTGAGATTTTAGACGTGTTTCAGGAAGAAAGGGATTTTATTTTTTGTGTGGGCGCAGAGTTTTATTGATTGTTTTAACGTAGGTTTTGTAAAAGCTACTGTGACTTTCCAGAACTGCTGGAGATGGCCATCATGCCATTTTGTAAATTTAGCACTTTGCCATCTTTGTGTACCTAAAAAAATTCCTTGTGGCTTACAGACAGCAGGAAATAACTCCACAGAATAATTAGGCTACTATACAAGAGGAAAGCAATGTAGGCCTACTAATGTTACAAAAGACAAATATTTTCTCATATGGGCTGTTCACAAGAATACACTGCATCATCAAAATGCAGATATAAAAAAAATAACATTTACATCAGACAGGCATCAAATGCATATTCACCATTTCTTAAACTGGAGGTACTATGTTGGAGGACAAATGTGACGGATGTCAACCACTTCAAACTGGTTATCTGGTCACCTGAAGGTGCATTAATAGCAGAGAAAGAAAATACTTAATCTTATGTAGGACAAAAATAAAGAACAAGACAGAATGAAATCTGAAAGGCAACATTAAATCACTGCATCCAATGATGGCAGGAGAAAATTATGAGGAATATTGAGTCTGAATTTGTTCCCTTTGTGTCGGCTTTAGTCACTTCTCTGTGTATGTTTGCATACCCAAGGCAGTGCGCTGAAAACAAAGGCTGCTGAAGTGCATGCCTTAGCTGTTTTGCTGCCTTGCAGTATGTTTTTTTTCTGTGTGTGTGTGTGTTAAGGTTCTATTTCCCTTGCCTAGTGTCTTTAGGGTGCACCTTAGATGAGCACTACAAAAAAGGTCCATGTAAAAAAAAGAAAAAAGTTTTTCTTGGCCAGCAGACGTATTAATCGATGGCAAGTTACACAAAACAAAACAGATTTAAAAAAAGCACAGTTTTGCCAAGCTTTGGAAACTATAACCTTCTTCTTTGTTCAAATAAAATGTTTTAACTGCCTCAGCACTTGTTTTGTTTACCAGCGTGACTTTTTGTTCTGAGCGGTTAACAGATGCTGTTTACAGCCATAGATTACTGTGTCATCATTACAAAGGACAATCATGCTCGGGCTCCATATTGTCTTTATCTGTTTAGGCAAACTCAGCACCTATTGTTTTCAACATGGCTGTACAATTAGTTATAGCTTCCATAAAACGCTGTTATGTATTCATACAGCTATCACTGTGCACAGCAGGTGTTCGCTTTTCAACAACAAACATTTCTCATCAAGTGACAGCAGCAATCACCGTGTAGTGCTCATGGCACTTTGCAAAACGCTGTTTTATGAAGACCGAATCGTTCATTTGCTTATGCAGAGGCATGTTTTGAGGCAGGTCGTAGCTGGTGGTCACTGGTAGACCTGCAGATTTTGTGATAAATAAAAACAAGAATTTTAATCTAACAAATCAATCAATATATATTTTGTTTAATGTACGCCAGTTTCTTCCCACAGCTGAAACACAAATGTGTCTGTACTTAAAGGTCCACTGACATGATTTTTTTACTATTCATAAAATTGCTCAAATTATATATATATTTATTATTTAAATATGTTCGTTTTTGCAAACAAAATGATAAATCACTTTAATTTTGCTTTAAAAGTGATTTTGAACTTCAAGCCGTGTTTAATCATGGGAAATCCGATTACACGCGAACGCACCATCTGTGACGTAGTGAGAGGCAGAGGGCTCTGGTCTCTTTAATAGCGGACAATTTAAAACCAGATGAATTTATCAATCTATGTGAAGATTTGAGTTATTTGTCTTCATTTTGGGAAGCAGAAAATAGTTTGGGTGATGGAACAAGAAACAACAGGATCTAATTTAGGTCTGATGCTGTATCAGACTGACCTTCATGTCGAGCTGCTCATACCCGCGCACTGTGACAAGCCCAGAGCTCTGCCTCACACTACGTCACAGATGGTGCGTTCGCGTGTAATCGGATTTCCCATGATTAAACACGGCTTGAAGTTCAAAATCACTTTTAAAGCAAAATTAAAGTGATTTATCATTTTGTTTGCAAAAACGAACATATTTAAATGATAATATATATATTTTGAGCAATTTTATGAAAATTAAAAAATCATGTCAGTGGGGCTTTAAATACAGTTTTCAATAATTCATGTGTCTGGTGCAGAAGGTTCTTCATTTATCAAAGCATCAGCTTCGCTCATCCACACATGCTTTCCAAATCCTGAATCCTAAAACGTATTCCTGATGTGCCACCTGAGTGTTACGGTACTTTGCATGATAAAAGCATGCACGCTGCATGGACTAAAAATGTGCGGTATGAATGAGTGGGTGGAGGCAGCTTATATTGTCAAGTGATTTGTTTGATCCCAAAAAAAAAAAAAAGAAGTCCATTTACTTTTTCGGTTCAAAAACCAAAAAGAAAAAACAACAACATTATTTCCCCACGCAAATCAACTCATAAGGTTCTCTCTCCAAAGAAAAACAAAAGCACAAAATCTAAGCAGTGTTTGCAAATGACCTCCAAAAATCTGAAGGCTTTCTGAAAAACAGCAGATTATTCAGTATTGACAACTTTTTTTTTTGTCTTTGATGGAGCCAGAAACATGTGAGAAAAACCATCAAGCATCCTGAACTTTGGCTTTTTTTGTAGAAACATGTTTTTTCAATGCTTTTTGTTTTTACAACAGAGAGATCGTTTGGAGCACATTCCCATTGCATCTGGCTCAAAAGGAATTACAAGAACCTAACATGTACAGTAGTTTGAAGGAGCACATTCAGAGTCAGAGAGAGTCAGAGAGTCTTTATTGTCATTTGCACCGCATGTGGTACATGAGATGAAAACGAGATTATGTACACGAGGTCCCAGTTACATCCAACAACAAATGAAAGAGAAAAACAGTAATAACATCGAGAACTAACTAAGAAAAACATCAACTAGTAATACACTAAGCCTAATATAGTGGGAATAAACAGCAGCACGAACATGAGTTTGTATGAGCAGATGGTCACAGATGAACACAGCAACAAGAAAACATATCAGCATCACCATGATGTGATATTTTGCAGTGTTTATTTTAATTTTATTTTTATTTATTCATGAGTCTAACAGCCTCAGGGTAGAAGCTGTTCCTCAGTCTAGTGGTTCTACACTTGATGCTCCTCAACCTCCGTCCTGAGGGGAGTGGGGCAAAGAGTGAGTGTGCTGGATGAGTGAGGTCTTTCATGATACAGGTGGCTCTTTTCCTGCATCTAGAGGTGTAAATGTCTGTGATGGTGGGGAGACTGACTCCAACAGACTTCTGTGCAGCCTTCACCACTCTCTGCAGAGCTTTTCTTTCTTCAACTGTGCAGCCTCCATGCCACACGTTGATGCTGGAGCACAGGATGCTCTCCACTGCACACCTGTAGAACGAGGTGAGAACTGGGCTGCTCAGACCGGCTCGTCTCAGCCGTCTGAGGAAGTAGAGTCTCTGATGACCTTTCTTGATCAGGCTGGTGGTGTTGTTGCTCCAGCTGAGGTTATCATTCAAGTGTACACCCAGGTATTTGTAGCTGGAGACCACTTCCACTGCAGACCCACCTATTACCAGTGGGGCATGGGTGTGTTTGTTCCTTCTGAAGTCCACAATCATCTCCTTTGTCTTCTTCACATTCATGTGAAGATTGTTCTCTTTGCACCAGCTCTCCAGATGTTCCACCTCCTGTCTGTAGCTGGACTCATCATTGTTTGTGATGCATCCCACCACCGCTGTATCATCTGCAAACTTAACAATATGACAGCCTGGAAGTGTGGCTGTACAATCATATGTGAGCAGAGTGAACAGAAGGGGGCTCAGCACACATCCCTGAGGAGAGCCAGTGCTGAGGGTTATGGTGGAGGAGGAGAAGTTGTGGATCTTCACGGACTGTGGTCTGTCTGTTAAGAAGTCTAGTATCCAGTTACAAATAGAGGGGCTTAGTCCAAGTGTAGATAGTTTGTCTATCAGAGTTTGGGGGATCATGGTGTTGAAGGCAGATGTGAAGTCCACAAAGAGCAGACGCACGTATGAGTCCTTCTGATCCAGGTGGGTGAGAGCAGTGTGGACCACGGAAGAAATGGCGTCCTCTGTTGATCGGTTCTCACGGTATGCGTATTGATGAGGGTCCTCATTGATGTTGACGGTTGCCTTGATGTGGGACATGACCAGTTTCTCAAAACATTTAGCGACTATCGGGGTGAGGGCCACCGGTCTATAGTCATTCAGACCAGTCACTGTGGAGCTCTTTGGGACTGGGATGATGGTCGCGGTCTTCAGGCAGGTGGGAACTGACTCCAGTGCAAGTGAGGTGGTGAAGATGTCAGCCAGCACCTCACAGAGCTGGTCCGCACATTCCTTCAGAACTTTCCCTGGGATGTTGTCTGGTCCGGTTGCTTTATGAGGATTAATCTTTCTGAGACTGCCTCTCACTTCTGCTGCGGACACCCTGAGATGCTCTTCATCTGGTGATGAGGTGAGTCTGGTGCTAGCTGGTCTGTTTGGATCATCAAAACGTGCATAAAACTTATTGAGGGCATCAGGCAGAGATGGGTCCCTGGGGCATTGTTTGTTTTTGCCTTTGTAGTCAGCTTCTGTTCTTACTGGTTTTAAGAGAAAACAACTGATATATGTATACCGGTACTGGCAAAATAGTTTCACATAAATATAAAAGCATTATTCTATAAGTATATATATACAATAGTATCATATTGTAATGATATACTATACAGTAGTAATGATTCATTAGTGCAAAGGTGTTGTTTTATTTTGATATGCTATATCGTTGCTATATCAATATGTTAGTATATTCTTTTACTATGCTGATATTGTATATCAATACAGTATATCCATCCATTTTTCTTATCCCCTCATTTTCCTTTGTTGGTTCTGGTGGAGCCAATGCCTTTCTCCATCAGTCACTGGATGAGAGGTGGGGTACACCCTAGACAAGTCGCAAGTCCATCACAAAACAAACCACCCGTCATGCTCTCACACACACCTAGGGACAATTTAGTGTTACCAATGAACCAATGTCTTTGGTCTGTAGAAGGATACCAGAGAACCCAGAGAAAATCCATGTGTCACAGAGAACATGCAAATTTCACTCAGAAAAGTAGGTAGGTGAACCTGCAACCATCTCTCTGTGAGACAACAGCTCTAAGAACTAGGGATGCACAATATTGGATTTTTTGCCGATATGTTAAAACATATTTGGCCAATAACCGATGCCGATACCGATATTTTCTATACGTTCCTTTGTCAGAAAGTCCCTCTTATTTAGGCTTATTTGCTACAAAAATTGTGCAACAGCTGTAAGAGCTGTTGACATATATTCAGTAACAGCCATATAATAATAATAATAATAATAATAATAATAATAATAATAATAATAATAATAATAATTAATTCAATTTATAACGCACTTTTCATTACTGAAAATCTCAAAGTGCTACACATATATTGAATGCTACACACATTCATAAACCGGTGGCGGCAGACTACCATGCAAGGTGCTTTCCAGTCCTACCGGGAGCAACTCAGGGTTAAGTGTCTTGCCCAAGGACACAACGACACATGGTGCGGGTCCCGGGAGTCGAACCGCCAACTTTCCGATCGGGAGACGACTGCCATTACCACTACACCACGGCCGCCCATGGTATGATATGATATGCATAGCACTTTAACTTATATTAAATGAAAAGTGTTGAATGTTATTTGTTAGCATTAGTCACCTGCGATGCTATCTCACTTGTGGAGGCTTGTTCCGGGTTCCTAGCTGCAGTGTGGGATCCTTTGCACTCCTGTGCATGAAAGACATCCTTTTTAAGTTCAAAGTTTTTGTCTATCTATTGTGCCATAAGACTAATCATGCTAACGAAGCTAACACCTGACTTCCAAATGTCTGTGGTAAAACTCACCCAACAAGCCGAGCTATTGGCTATTAGCTTCTCAATGACGTGGGAAATTATGGTTTATAACTCGGGTAACGTTACGTCGCAAAAATATCTCAGACTGCGGACGATGTAGCGAGGCTCAGCATAGTCCATAAATCTTTGGAATCCGACATCCTCACCAACGAAAAACAAAACTTGCACACCGCCGACATTTTGAAATTTCCAGACTCCGCTGTGAAATCTAGTAGATGCACGTGACATCATTGCGCTGCACTGCCGCTGCAACATCATTACGTTGTGCTGCAATGTCATCACATTGTGCCGCCACTGCAGGTAAAAACGGTGCCTTTCATATCGGCGAGGTATTTTAATGGAATGTCTGGTATTGAAATTTAATGTTAATATTAGCCAATACCGATACCATGCAGATAATATATTTCATCCCTACTAAGAACTGTGCCACCATAACACCCATGATCAATTATATCAGTATACTTGTACCAAACTGTACCACTACACACAATGCATCATATCATTGTGCCATAAGACTAATCATGCTAACGAAGCTAACACGACGTCCAAATGTCTGCGGTAAAACTCACCCAACAAGTCGTGCTACCTAAAATTTTAGGTAGCACTACTCCCAAGTTTCTAATTATTGTTTTATTCAGCAGTTGGGAAATAGTTCCAGTGTTGAAGAGTGACTTTAAAGGTTGCTTGCTTGTTTGAGATTTTGCATGAGAAAATGTATTTGAGAAAGAATCCTTGAGGATTAAACTGTACTGCCACTTCAGATAAAAAGCAGTACTAGTAACAACAGAACTTTTCTTTCAGCAAGCTTTGACAGATTTTATGTATCAATCTAAAAAACAATAAACAGACCGAAATGTCTTACATTTAAGAGAAAATCAAATAAAGGAAAGGAAAGTTTTATAGTAATGGATTTGTTGTGAAATAGCTGTTGTAATTGAAATGTGAGTTGTTGAAGCTCCAAGCAAAAAAAAATAAATGCACTAAAATATTGTAACATTTCCTATAATAAACAAATAGTTCTGATCTTTTAATGGGGTTGAAAGTGTAAAATCCTACTCATTTATGATACTGTCTATCTTTGTACGACCTGGTTACAAATAATTATGTGGTTATTTGCCAACAATAGCCACAGCAGTATCTAGCAGTAGCATTTCTAGTGTCTATAACTAAGTCACGTTTACCATTGTTCAGCTTAAGTTGTATGAGTAGCATAAAGTCATCCTCAATGCATATTCTGAGCACTAACACATTCTCACAAAATTAGGGATGCACAATATTATCGGCATGGTATCGGCATCGGCCAATATTAGCTAGCCTGGCCCTCGCCTTCCTGCACAGCTCCGCTCAATTCTCATTTCCCTTCACTGCACAGTCTGGGACTTCTCCCATTAACAACCATTTCTCCGGTAGATTTTTGTTCGGACCAATCAGAGAACAGAAGGGACGGAGTTTTGGACCCTAACCCACGCCCCCACCTGTCCCAGCGCGCAGAGCCCTATAAAAGGGCTCTGCCAGCGCGCAGTCAGCGAGCAGCGGCATGTTCTCATTCAAAGCGATGCAGGACTGTTTTATATGTGACACAAATTTATTAATTTCCCCTTCTTAATCCCTTATCTGGAGTTTTCTTTTGTTTTTTTTTGGCCAAAAGTCAAGTGATCGCTCGCTCCCTCCTCCTTCTCTCCCTCCGCTGAAATGAACAAGGAAATGGCTGAGGTTGTCACGAGAATTAAACTTGGGTTTTACGTTGCTGACCGAGTCCCATCAGATTTTCTGGTCTTTTGGTGAGCTGGACCAGCGATCCATGGTTTTTATTTTATTTTATTAAAATGTTTTATTAACATATAAACACAGAATTTGCGCAGCGAGAGAAAAGCTGCAGGAGGCGGAGCAGTTGTCAGTCAAGTTCACCAGAGCACGGGGGGTGGCTCTGAGGGGAGGGAGCAGAATGCTTTCCCTGTTCAAAATATCCAATGGTTTTGTTCCTCAGCAGAGGCCAACGCCTCCAGCAAGAATCGTTTCTCTATGGAAAAAGTCCAGACCCTTGTCTGAAGCGAAGTGAAGGACAGGGTCTGGTTTTAACCAGGCTAAATATTAGCGTTAAAAGTTCAATATCGGACATCGGCCATTCCATCAAAATAACTCATCAATATAAAAGGCGCTGTTTTTCAAAGTCAAAGTCAAAGTCAAAGTCAACTTTATTGTCAGATCTGCAATATGTACAGTGCAGGACATACACAGGACCGAAATTGCGTTTCTCTCAGTCCCTCGGTGCAACAGTAAACATCTAAACATTGAAACACTGAAACATATAATAATAGACATAAGCATAAAAATAGTAAAACTAACACTGTCCTGAGTTGTTTTTTTTTTTTTTTTTTGCATAGTGGTATAAAAAAAGAGTATAAAAAGTATAACTAAAATAAACTAAAGGTTTCTAGCATTGACATTTGCAAAGTGGCAAAGCAGCGTATGAGTCAATGTACACAGTATATGTATGAGGTAGTAGTTGATGTTGTTGTAGAGGCAAAAAGTGGCATATGCAGTAAGGCACATTGGGCATCCCTAAATAAGACCGTTCAGAGCACACTGTATATGTACCAGCAGTGGTGTAGATATTAGAGTAGTGTAAATAAATGTAAACAGTAGTAATTACATGTAAGCAGTAGTAATAAAAGTAAACAGTATTAATAAATGTAAACAACACAGTATGACAACACAGTGGCAAGGATGCCTGCAACGGCAGCACAACGTGATGACATCACGCGCGCCCAACTGATCTCACGGTGGAGAGGAAAATTCAAAAATGTCAGTGGTGTGGAAGTTTTTTTTCTTCTTCATTGAGGATGTCAGTTTCTGGATATTTTTGGACTACTTTGAGCCTCATTACATCGTCCCCAGTCATATATATTTTACTGACGTAGCCTTACCCGAGTTACAAGCTGTCATTTCTGACATCATTGAGAAGCTATTTGCCGATATAAATTGGGTGAGTTTTACCACACACATTTGGACGTCAAGTGTTAGCCCCGTTAGCATGATTAGTTTTACGACACAATAGATAGACAAAAACTTTGAACTTAAAAAGGCTGTCCTTCATGCACAGGAGTGCAAAGGATCCCACACTGCAGCTAGAAACCCAGAACAAGCCTCCACAAGTGAGACAGCATCACAGGTGACTAATGCTAATAAATAATATTTAACACTTTTCATTTAATATAAATTAAAGTGCTATGCATATCATATGGCTGTTACTGAATATATGTCACCAGCTCTTACAGCTGTTGCACAATTTTTGTAGCAAATAAGCCTAAATAAGAGGGTTATGTTCTGACAAAGGAACGTTTATAATATCTGTATCGGGTATTGACCGAATACGGGTAAGTTTTAACATATCGACATGTCGGATATCGGCCAAAAATCAGATATCGTGCATCCCTACACAATATTGTGTGAAACTGCACAAAATCTCTACAAGGTTTAACCAAAATGGCTTCAACTCTGTTCCTTCTTACCACAAGATGGTCTTAGTCTGAAACTCGGGCATAAATAGGTGGAGGGCGATTTTCTAGATCATCATTTCGCTTCAATTAAACACATTAATAATAATAATAATAATAATAAAAAAAACTAATTTCTGTTTATTTGTTGAGAAAGTTCCAATGAATGTCTGTGATGCATTTTTGTTTGTGTCCAAGGTCAGAGCTACAGTAGCTGTCACAGTGATGAGTGCTTCTTATACAGATAGAGCTTCTACCCACCAAACAGAGAAGGGGTGGGGGGAGCTGACAGTTAATCACAAGCACATTACACCTCTGGGATGGGCGGAGCTGCCGCCTCCTGCCTCCGGCTCCAGCCTGCCCATCATTATGATGACTCTGTGGCCTATCAGTGTCTGCCTCAGATTTATCTCTCTGGCACAAGACTGGTCTCAGACTGAGCCTGGCATCTGTCCATCCGCCAGCTTTCAAAGTCTTCCTGACGCAGCGGACGGCGCAGCCTCGTCGCCTAAGCTTGGCCTTATTGTTTACACCGCTCATTCAGTGAATGCAGCTAAATAGATACCACACAGTGTCAGCAGGCAGCGCATTGTGCTGCTGCAATACAAATCGGCAGCGCCAAGGAGACTCTTTATCACGGTTAAAGCACTCTCAATGTGTTAACACCCTTGAGCTCCCACCAGGATAAAAGCTGGCAGAGTTTATTGGGACTTGAACATTTTCGAAAGAAGGCTGCATTTGGAAAAAGTTTGCTTATGGAGTGGGTAAAGGCTCTTTGAAAGCAGCGGAGTAATTACTAAAACGCTTGCTGGAGGCCAGCGCAGTTGCATTTGCTGAAACTACAGTGACAGGATTTTCAAATCAGGTGCGAGGCACGAGTGTGTGTGCAGATTGGATAAATAAATGAGCAAGACAGTGTATAAGATAGTTTAGCTCGAATAGCTTGTCATGCTGATTTATTACTGTTGTCTAAAATGTATTGGGATGTATAGCTTGACTAGACTTACTCTGTTAAATCACTGGAATGCTGAATGTGAAGATGACAAATGCAAATAGAAATATATTCTGTGTGCAAGCAGTTATGTTGTGCATCAGCTTTTTGTTTTTATTAAAAAACACCTGCGGCATATGTCAGCATTTATTTTCCTTCTTGACAAACTCCGTAGCTTTACGTCAAGTTGGATGACCAAACCCTGCTGGGGATTATTAAGAGGCTGCACCCTTTTTCCCTAGAAGCCTCTGATGTTGCCACGAGAGCACGTCACCATGCTGGCCTGCTAATGGGATCCATCAACGATAACATGGAGCTAATGAAAATCTAATCAAAAAATTAGCCTGTCACTGGATTGCCTTTTGTCCTCCTAACTGTGTCACACACACACACGCACACGTTTGCCTTACTATCTTTATGGGGACTTTGTTTAGACTTCCATTAATTTTTCATTCATTTCTATAGCCTAACCCTGACCCGTACCCTAATCCTAACCATTACCAATACATACCTAACCCTAACACATCCTCAATTCACACCTTAGTCCTTAACTTAACCTCTAACTCACCAATGACACTTGAACCTTATGGGGACTGGGCTTTGGTCCCCACAAAGAGCAGTTGGTCCTCACAATGGGCCTCATGCAAGAACCGTTCGTACGCACAGATTTGTTCTTAAATTGTGCGTACGAGTGATTTAGGAGCATTTGTGGCATTCAACAATGTTTTCGTATCCTAAGATTTTTTCAGATACGAACATAATTTATGAGTGGTCCAGACCTGTCGTATATTTTACAAGCAGTCAGTCTGCTGTTATCCAGACAGATTTTCTTCACTAATAACTTTATATTTCGTTATTCAGAAAATATTTTGAGTCCAAAGAAATCACGCACCATAATTATTTTTGACAATAGGTTATTCTGTTTGAATTAGAATTATAATTTTAAATGTAATAATGACTAACGGATTAAAATATTTAAATTAAAATCAATTTGTTATCAATGCCGTTTTCTAACACTACAATATTAATATGAAGATCTCAAACTAAAACCAACTTAAATTATGAATTAATTTAAGTTTAATTTGTCTCGGTAACGCAGACTTTACCTTGACCTCCTCCTGTTGCAGTCATAGAGCTCCGATAGCTCAGTGAGATGAGCGTTGGCTCGTAGTTCCGAACCTTATGGGTTCAATTCCCACATGGGACAACGTTTTTTTTTTTCTTTTAATTCATTCCAGATTTAAAAAACACAAGAAAACTATTTACAATACAACAAGAAATAAAGCATAAAGTTTTTTTAATCTGGAATGAATAAATAATCTAAAGAAAGAAGGAAAAAAAATAGTCATACCTTGTGGGAATCGAACCCACGAGGTCTAGATAAGGTCAGGAGCAGCTAACGGCGCACTGCGTTACCCAGTGAGCCACCAGGACGTGTGTATATTTTAAGGTCCACATTTATTATAAACAAACATTCTTTGGCTTTAGCTGGTCCTTTAATCCCATGAGTGACGCTGCTAAAAAGGACAGATTTTCTTTTCTCGATCTCGGAGAGCAGAACTTCAATCTCCGCACCCGTAAAGTTCTCCTTTTTACTTTTCGCTGTCATTTGTATGAACGGACACTTCCTGCTCTCTGAGGCAGGAAACGTAGCCTTATATGGTGTTTTGAGGGGTGGGAATTATGTAAATAACCTCTCCGCGTGCACGCGCAGGTGGATAGAACAGGTGGAATTCATCATACGTACGCAGCTCATTTACACACTTTTCCTGAGGATAGAAGAGTTTGTTGAATCTGACGTGGCATGTTTGTACGAACGCTTCGTACGAACAAAAGTAAGAGAAATTTAGGATAAAAATACGAACATGTTCTAGCATGAGGCCCAATGTACTGTATGTGTTCAAAAATGGGCCACAAAAATCCCACTGTGCTTGTTTACGATGTTAGGTCAGGCAAGTGTATCTGATAAACAGTGTAAGGGTGGCACGGTAGCTCAGTTGGTAGAGCTATTGCCTCTCAGTGAGAAGGTTGCCGGGTCAAATCCCGGCCTGGGGCCAATCCCGGCCCGGGGCCTTTCTGGGTGGAGTTTTTATGTTCTGTCTTTGCATGTGTGGATTTTCTCCAGGTACTCGTTTCCTCCCACAGACCAAAAAACATGCATGTTAGGCTGACTGGTAACTCTAAATTGTTCCCAGATGTGAGTGAGAGAGTGAATGAATGGTTGTTGGTCTCATTTGTCTCTGCGTGTACCTGTGATGGACTGCAATCTGTCCAGAGTGTCCCCAACCTCACACAATGATAGCTGGATATGGGCACCATTGACCCCCGCAATCCAAAAAGAGAAGAAGTGGATTAAGATAATGGATGGATGGATGGATGGATGTTCCATTATCACTCATTGCCAAAAGGCAAGCTATAATGTATTGAGACCAGAGTGAAGTTGCCCCCCACACCTTCTTCAAATCTATCAAAATTGGTGTCAAACTACGTTTGTGCTGATTTGTGCAGCAATCATTTTTGTTTGTGCAGTTATCATTTTAAATATATTAATAAATGTTTCCACAGGTCAAAAAGTACAAAAGTACAGTGTGTTTTGTATAGCAGCCCCCTGGTGATCAAAAATCAAAATACAGGTCACTGAATTTGTTTTTTGGAGGTGTTGTACCCGTTCATCCTAAATAAGACCTTATTCAAAATGAATTTCATCCATGTTAAAATTAATTTATTCTTGTTCATAGTTCAGCACCTAAGCATTTTTAAATGACATTCACAGTTCCAACATGAACAGATTTTTGTTGACCTTTGATGACCTCTGGAAACTTTTTTATTCATATATTTAAAATGATAGTGGCACAAATGAAAATATTTTCTGTGCGAACCAGCACAAACATAGCACAAAAATGTGACACCAATTTCGTTAGATTTGAAGGTGTGTGTGTGTGAGGCGGGGGTTGGGGGCGGGGGGGTTGTCAACGTCACTTAGGCGTTGTGGTGCATGTGTATGTGCATCTATTTCAGTGTTTACCCTACCATAATATAGGCGGGGCGCCCCGCCTCGTCAACAGAACCGAGGGCCCCGCCTACCCAACGCTCCAACCACCTGTCGGCACTGACGTAACGCTGAACTAGCAGCTCTCAATGCAGGTGCAGTAGCAAAAAACCTAAACAGCAGCCTCTTCCCTCATGCTGAACACTCACGCTGACATCCCCCCCCTACCACACACACCCACCCACACACTTGAAAACTCTTGGTACAAACAGCGCACGGCTCACGTTTGTCTGTCTCACCCTCCACCACCCCTCAAAAAAACTATACTGTACTGCGACTGAGATGTTTGTCTCTCTCCTCTGCCCAGCTCCAAAACTGTGCACAGCTTTGTCTCTGCCCCCACCCTCCAAATCTGTCAGTATGCTGCGCAGCTCAGTACGTGTCTTTGTC
>JBBPBX010018062.1:0-11493 GCA_038048925.1 Garcialebias charrua
CAATAAACACCCCCATAAGAAGAAAAAGCAGTGTGGCTGTGTTTCAGTGGAGACCAAACGAAAGGCGAATTAAGTTCAGCAAAGCTGTCAAGAAAAGGGACGAAATCTTACACTTCAAACACAAGCAATTCAATAAAAGCTCTATACAACCAACATGATGCCAACGTCAGAGTTTACAACAGCGAGAAGATGAGCAGAAGAGGATCCTGGGAAAATACAGGTTTTAATCCAAGCTTCCTGAAGGCCGAGATACAGTGAAGCAGACTCCGTATACGCGCGTATACGCGCGTATACGGAGCGGCTGCTTCACTTCAGCTGACTTCAGCTCAGACGTTCTCCTTGTTGTAATATGAGCTGCTGCACACGAAGGGGACAACTGAGCACGCTGATTGGTCACTTGCTGACACGCCTACTGAATTGATTGACAGCGCTCAGTCAGCTGAATGTGAAACCTAGTTGAAAGTGAAACCTTTAACATGAGCAGCTCGCTCAGACTTCTGCGGTGTTCTGATGCGCTGTTTCTACTATATATGTTATAAAAAGTTCTCTCAGAAATAAAAATAATAACAGGGAGCGCTTTTCCTGCAGCACACAGCCCACCAGGGGATATTAAAACATCGCGCACCAAGGTAGGACCTGAATTCATTCATTTCAATCATCGAGTGAACGGAGGAAGAAGCGGTTACTTGACTTTAGGCAAAAAAACAAAAGAAAAGGCCCGATCAGCGATAAAGAAGGGGAATTTATTTCATTTGTGTAACATACAAAACAGTCCGGCGCCGGGAAGTTTATGGTCAGACACCGCGTATCGCGCACGCGGATCGCGTATGCGTAGTAAAAAAATACCTTTGCGCGTACTTGCCCTGAGGGGCTACGCGGGGCTACGCTGCGTACGGGGCGTACGTACGCTGCGTATTGGCGTATCGTGAGGACGCTCGAGTGTATCTCGCCCTTGAGAATCTCATCAGTAAGTGCATTTGGAAAAGACTACTGTATTTCTGACATGGCTATTTATGTATGAAGAATTAACATATTTTCTTATTCATTATAAGAAGTTGCATTTATTAGTAGCCTACTTGTATCAGTTCTCTGAATTGGCAAGTAGTCACATATGTTCTTGTACGTTCACTTGGTTTGAAAAGCTGTATATCAGTGCATCCTAACCGGTAAGCTCTTATTCAACATTAAAAGGCTCATTTCATGCCAAAGGATTAGACTTTCTTGCAATAAGAATTGATGGTATTGGAGTCAGTTTGGTTAGGTAACATTCGTGTTTTTATTGTCCCTTTGTTGCCTCTTCTTGGTCAAGTTCTGCCCAAGTGTCCCACCGTATGTTTTTGTTTTTTACGGTACTTGTTTCCGTCTTTGTCCTGACAAGCTCTTGGCGGTCACATGCTGTCCACATTGTGGTTAACAGGCGGTGAGGAGCTCTTTGGGAATGCGTGGCTTCTTGTTTTGCACACACACATACACCTCGCCTCTCTGGAGGGAGTAAAGTGCACTTGTTCCTGCAAAGAGCAGGGGAGCTTTGTTTGTACTCCACTTAAAGCCGAACAACAGAAAACAGGCTTTCAGGGGGACGGTTTACTGGGAGAGACAATAACTGTTATTTATACCTAGGTGAAGAAAGGGTGAACAGCACACAATACTCCGCTGAAAGCTTGGTAAAAGGCATTCTGGTGCTGTATATATCTAGTTTTCTGAGCAACCTTTGTTTTTTGGTAAACTTTCTTAAAATATATGGTAAAAACTAGGGCTGAAAGATTTTGGAAAATAATCTAATTGCAAATTTTTTCTATAAATTGCAATTGCGATTTAAAACGCGATTATTTTTTTAATATCTTCTCAAGTATTTTTCAACAAACAAAAGCAATAAATCAATCTGTTTTTTAATAAACAATGTCAGATTTATTTAAAGCAGAGATTACAATAAAGCAAACAAATCTATGCCTTTTATTTTCACCATTTCTATTTTTTCTTAGCCTGGCCCTTGCCTTCCTATGCAGCTCCGCTCAATTCTCATTTCCCGACACTGCTCCGTCTGGGACTTCTCCCATAGAATGCGAGAATGAATGTGAGACAGGTTCCTCTTGTACATTAAATGAGTCCCCGTGACTCAACGAGGTTAGCCTGTATAAATAAAGGTTGAATGAATGAATTGAATGAAATGGACAAGGATTTTGCCGGTAGATTTTTGACCGGACCAATCAGAGAACAGAAGGCGGAGTTTTGAACGACGTCGACTGACGTCGTCAGTTTGCCCTGCTTAAAATGGCTGCCGGCACGAAGGAATTTACAAGAAAACACGGTAAAAACTATTATTTCTTTGCTGAGAAAAAATATATTTCTTAGCTGACGTTATAGCACAAGTGTTCCTGAGCTTAACAGTTCCTAAATCAATTCACGAAATGGTCAAATCTGCTGGATTTAAATTGTTTCGGTTTGACATTTTCCAAACAGCCTCGGGTGCGCTACGAAAATAAATTATAAAAAATCGAATTTTATCTCAAATGTTTCATCCAGGCCAACAGTCAGTAAATTAGAGCCATATAATTACACACTGGTAGCAGAAAAAATATCCACCGAGTGGTTTCTGAGCTGTTTATCTGAACAGTTAGCCTGGCCCTCGCCAGGCTAACTGGACTGGACAGGCTAACGTGACGTATGTTGCAGCTCCGCGCAACATACGTCACGGCCAAACGTTAACGATTGGGTAACCTCAGCAGAGGCCACGCCTCCAGCAAGAATCTGTTCTCTATAGGAGAAACTCCAGACCCTAGTCCGAAGCGAAGTGAAGGACAAGGGTCTGGTTTTAACCAGGCTAATTTTTTCTTGTTTCATAAGCATAATAGTAAACATGTTAAGTGAACTTCCTAACTACTGTCTGAACTTCACATGACGGTTAATAAATAAATGTAAAAAATTAGATATAATTTTTTTTACTGTTTGAAGTTCAAACAGTTCGGTCAGTGATCCCTGTCAGCTGATACTTTGCTTACTTGAAGTTGAAGCACTGGTTGTTGTCATTCTAGCCATGCAACCATCGTAAATGTCTTTGTGGTGTTATTGTTTTAAGTGTTGATGAAGATTTGTGTCACGTGACCAGTCAAATTGCAGCCTTCGCGATTAGAAAATCTCATTTTATCATATTGCGATATTATTGCAAATGCAATTAATTGTTCAGCCCTACTTTTTAAATAGTTTGATAATGTGTTAAGACATGAACACATCTCAAATATCAAATGAAGCACACTCAGTTTTGTTCACACGGTTCTCTGTAGATAAAAACAAATTTTTTGGATAAAGCTACAAATTTTGCAAAGAAATTCCTGACTGCTGATGTAGAACTTATAGCTCTTTCAAGACTAGGTCTCTATTTGTTTCTTTTGCTGGAAATAGGGATGCACGATATTGGCTTTTTGGCCGATGCCGATACAGATATTTTCTACACGTTCCTTTGTCAGAACAGAGCCCTCTTATTGAGGCTTATTTTTCTACAAAAATTGTGTAACAGCTGTACGAGCTGGTGACATATATTCAGTAACAGCCATATGATATGCATAGCAGGTTAACTTATTTTAAATGAAAAGTGTTAAATGTTATTTATTAGCATTAGTCACCTGTGATGCTGTCTCACTTGTGGAGGCTTGTTCCAGGTTCATAGCTGCAGTGTGGGATCCTCTGCACTCCTGCATGAAGGACAGACTTTTTAAGTTCAAAGCTTTTGTCTGTTCATTGTGCTATAAGACTAATCATGCTAACGGGGCTAACACGACCTTCAAATGTTTTATGGTACAACTCACCCAACAAGTCGTGCTATCGGTTATTAGCTTCTCAATGACATAGGAAATGACGGCTTGTAACTCTGGTAACGTTAAGCCGGAAAAATGTCTCTGATTGGGGACGATGTAGCGAGGCTCAACGTAGTGCAAAAAAAATTTCAGAATCCAACATCCTCACCAACGAAAAATGAAAGTTCCACACCGCAGACATTTTGAGTTTTCCTCTCTGCCGTGAGATCACGTAGACACATGTAACGTCATTGCGTTGTGCTGCCACTGCAGGCAAAAGCAACGCCTTTTATATCGGCGAGTTATTTCAATGGAATGGCTGATGTCCGATATTGAACTTTAACCGATACAGATACTATTCCGATAATATTGTGCATCCCTAATATTAACCAAAAGTTTTTCTGTTCTAGTTTCTTACATTTGCCTATAGAGGGTAGTTTAGTGTCTCAGTCTCTTTCGGTTTTTCAAAAAAAATCTGTTTAAATTCAATTCAGTTTATGTATACTGTATAGCACCAAGTAACAACAGAAGTCATCTCAGGGCACTGAACAGAACTATTCATATTTAAAATAATTATCATTATTTATCTGAGGAGCAGACTGCTTTGAGTTTAACTCCATCACAGAACTCTCATCTTGAGCATGAAGGTGACAGTGGAAATGAAAAACTCCCTCATGAGGAAGAAACCTTTCGCAGAACCAGGTTCAGGACAAGCGGTCATCTGCTTCGACCGGCTGTGTTTGAGAGGAACAGATACACGTTGGCAGGTCAAGAATCACATGTTAAGATAAAAATAGCATCAAATGAAAACAATTCAATTTTAGCAATTCATTTAAGGAAATTAGGCCAGTTTGTCCTCCGGTAGTCTAAACTTAAGGCAGCATAACAAGCTATCCCTACCTATAGGATTTATCAAAAAGGAAAGTCTTAAGCCCAGTCTTAAAACTGGACAATGTGTCAGCCTCACAGACAGAAACAGGAAGTTGGTTCCACAAGAGAGGAGCCTGATAACTGAAAGATCTTCCTCCCATTCTGTTTTTGGAAACTCTAAGGAACTACAAGTACCGGTAATCCTGCAGTCTGAGAGTGAAGTGCTCTGTTAGGAAAATATGAAACAATACGATCTTAAATATAAGATGGAGCTAGGTTGTTGAGGGCTTTGTAGGTTTGAAGTAAGATTATGAATTCAATTCTGGACTTGACACGGAGCCAATGGAGAGAAGCAAAAAAAACATTCTGTTTACAAGTGTTTTTTCTGGACCCAGAGTTGATTCACTAGCAATGTGGCACTTAACGTCTCACGTACTCACCCTTCCAGTGCTTCCCCTACCATTATACAATCAGGGCGCCCCACCCTGTCAACAGAACCGAGCGCCCTGCCAACTGAACCGAACCCCCACGACAACTGCCAGCACCGACATAGCGCTAAGCTAGTGGCTAAGTGAAACACTGCACTCAGCACACAATAACTGTCACATGACCATTCTATTAGGAGTGAAATTACTAATACCAGGCCAAGATGGGGTAGGGGCAGGGCAGCCGACTCAGGATTTGAAAGTCCCTGATTCAATCCCCAGTCATTGCATATGTTGTGGTGTCTCTGAGCACGACACCCTATTCCCAATTGCTCCCCAGGCGCTTTCAATAGCTGTCCACTGGATGGGTTAAATGCAGAGAGCCAATTTCCCATACAATGATGACAACACATACACATTATTAAACATACTAGAAAAAGTTAACGGCAGCCAGGAAAGAACCACTATAATCCAGCCATCCATTATCTTTACCCGCTTCTTCCTTTTTTAGGTTGCAAGTGTCACTGGTGCCTATGTCCAGCTATCACTGTGTGAGGGGCGGGGTACACCCTGGACAGGTCTCCAGTCCATCACAGGGACACATAAAGACAAATGAGACAAAACAACCATTCACTCTCTCTTCACACCTAGGGACAATTAGAGTTACCAATCAGACTAACATGCATGTTTTTGATCAGTGGGAGGAAACCAGATTACCTGGAGAAAACCCACGTGTGCACAGAGAGAACATGCAAACTCCACCCAGAAAGGCCCCCAGGCTGGGATTTGAACCAGGGCGACCTGCTCGCTGAGAGGCAGCAGCTCTACCAACCACGCCAAAATGCTGCCCCCACTATAATATATTAAATAATATTTATTTGCCGCTTTTACAGCTTTAGGTCAGCCATATTGGAGCATCTGACACTTCTAAGTTGCTTTCACTGTTTTAGTGACACAGAATATTTCAGAGAACATCTGTCTTTCCTCTGTCTGCTCTCTGGATCAATCATCTCCTCCCTTTAATTGGCTGTCTCGTTATCGAACATTCCCATCGTGCTCTTGCCCTTTACTCGTACCTTCTTGATCTCTGTCTCCTCTCCACTCCCGTCGGTTTCTATCCGTCGGCCCTTATATTCGTGTGATGAATGGGACCAGACTTGCTGCAAGACTGTTGAAACTGAACCAAATCAGCCTGCGATGATTGGTTAATCCCGTGAGGAAAATGCGAGTGACTAAAGACTATTTTTAGTCGTGCAGTCAGAGGGAAAGCCCAGGTAGAGATCCGTATATGAAATAGTCCCAAATTTCAGTAAGAAAGGTTCGATTTTCTTAATGTTAGGTATTTTTATGAGCATGGTTTTCTTTTACGGCATCCAAACGTGTATTTTTCTGATTTATTCATAATCTATTTTGTATCATACCAAAAATATAACAATAAAAGTCAGTTACAATTGTCAAATGTCTTGAACCGATGTGTTATTCAGAGCTCAGTGAGCAACGATTGGATCTCAACTACGGCGCCTGAGATGCAGTGATTCACCTCTCCCTCCCTCTGGCTGTTGTCGAGGTTCGCTGTGGTCAAAAAAGTATTCTTTCTCATACCTAATGCCCATTGATTTCCTTTCTCATCCACACAAACACAACCCGCTCATCTCCACCAGCTAAACGGGATTAATACTTCAGGATCTGTCAGCAGCTGTTAGGCAGAATAGAAACGCTGTGCTCCACATCACATAAAAGTCATTACTTAGGCTGAAACCTATTTCCCACCCAAACGCCTTCCCCATGGCCATCAATTTAAAGGCACATGGAAAACTGGTTAAATTATTCTACTGCAACATGTATTCCTTCAAGAAGTCAATATGCCAACAGTTGTAAAGGGTCTAAGCTGTGGTGGCTGTGTTAACATGGACTCCCAAGTTCCCATTCAGACTTGGCACTAGCATCTGTCTTGACTGATCCAGGAGTGGATGGCTTTTATGTGCATTAAAAATATCTTCACCCGGACCACCTTTGGTGGTAGTCTGGACCCCCTTTATCCACATTTGGTTGTTGGAACACAATCCGTCCAGAACTGTGTATTACGTATTTTATCCACCAAAGTGAGCAGGTATAAAATAAGGCCCAACTATTTATTTTTATTATTAAGTTCAAGAATCTTTCTTATCCCCACGGGGCAATTTGTTTCACAGTCAGTAGGCACACAAAACATCCATTCTAGCCAAGACATTGAAACATTAAAATGACAGTACAGAAATAATCACTGTTCGTTGAGAAGCCTGATCGCTACAGGGATGAATGAATTTTTCATTCTGTTCGTTGTACATCTGGGCAGCAGATACCTGTGCCAACCTGAATCATGGAATGGGTGATCAGGATTAGGGATGCACCGATACCGATACCAGTATCGGGTATCGGTCCGATACCATGTGCGATTACTCGTACTCGTACTCATAAAAGGGCTCCGATACTACAGGACCCGATACCAGTTTCATTTCATTTCATTGACTATGTAAGAGTTCAAATGTAAAACATTTTATTTTTTTGTACAAGTTTGGACATACTTTACAGATTACCAATAGTAATGTACTTTGTTTATTTATGTTTGAAGTGTCTAATGAAAATAAACAGTTTAAGTTAATTAGAATGATTTTTAAAAATATTAATTAGTACTTGTATCGGTACTTGGTATCGGCAAGTACTTTAATGTAAGTACTTGTACTTGTACTCCGTTTTCAAAAATCTGGTATCGGTGCATCCCTAATCAGGATCTGCCAGAATAAGCCTGACTTTGTTCACTGACCTCCCCTTGTGTAGGTCAGTGAGGTTCAAAGTCAAAAGTCAACTTTATTGTCAAAACTGCAATATGTACAGGACATACACAGGATTAATAATAATAATGAATTCAATTTATAACGCACTTTTCATTAGTGAAAATCTCAAAGTGCTACACACATTGAATGCTACACACATTCATACACCGGTAGCGGCAGACTACCATGCAAAGTGCTTTCCAGTCCTACCGGGAGCAATTCTGGGTTAAGTGTCTTGCCCAAGGACACAACAACACATGGTGTCGGGAACCGGGATTCGAACCGCCAACCTTCCGATCGGGGGACGACTGCCATTACCACTACGCCACTACGCCACAGCCGCCCCATTTCTCAAAAAATGGTTAAAGCTATGCCAGCAGTTTTGCTGCACATTAATATATTGTCATGTTGTTATTATTGAAAAAATTGGCAGAAA
Source organism: Garcialebias charrua (assembly GCA_038048925.1). NCBI lineage: Eukaryota > Metazoa > Chordata > Actinopteri > Cyprinodontiformes > Rivulidae > Garcialebias > Garcialebias charrua. The sequence continues at coordinate 8,336 of JBBPBX010018062.1, forward strand.
TAATATTGTGGTAGGACTCTCCCCGACACCCCCAGGTGTCAGTATATTAAATATTGTTTTGCCCAATCCCTGATAATTGTTGTCAGCCTTCAATTATTTTTGACTCCACGCAAACAAAAGCATTCAGTCCTGCCTTTTGTGGAGCATTTAACTCTATTAATACTTGAAGAAAATAATGAGGTGTTGCTTCTCTGTGGGGTATAATTGCTTCATGTGAATAGAAAGCCTGTTGCAGAGGTCTCTCTGGAGGGTGAGAGAGCTCTTCAGTCCTCTTCTCTAATTATAAACAAAAGAGGCTTTCTTTGTTCTGCTCTGTGGTTTCCACTTCATCTGGGCGAAGCACAAATTATCAGCATATTGGATGTTAACTACTGTAATGAATTCTACTGCTTGTTTTGTTTTTTAGGTATGCTAAACTATGCCCAAAAAATTTAAACCATTCGCCGTCTGTAGAAAGGCACTCAATAATATTTTGCCAGTGTCTATGTGTGCTTAAGTGCATGTATGTGTCTTTTAGCAAAATATCATTGGATATACATCTTTTAGTCATTCTAATTTGAGATGGCCACTACAGCTAAGTAACCTTATCAAACATAACCTCCCATCAAAGGTGGGGATGTATTATGGTAAGGTCTTTGTACTTACGTAAATTTTCTCTTGTCCCGCCCATAACTTATGATAATTTAACAAAATTTCATACACGTGCATCATCACTAGACAGAGTGTTGGGTACACTTCATCAAGGCCAAATATTGTACAAGGTCTTTGCTGGATCGGGCCATTGCTATAGATTGCTGTATAATAGTCGCTTGAGGGACATATAATGCCTTATGCTGTACTTTTGTTAAACAAATAGTGCTAAAATCTGGTTTGGTAGTAGCTGAGAATCATCCTCAACACATACCTTAGGCGCTCACTGATAGTGCAAGGTCTTTGTTCAGAACATTGGCTAAACCTGTTGGGGTCAGCCTGTTCATTGCAAAATAGTTTTTGAACGCATTGACATATTTTAATGACATTTTCTGTACATAAAGATTGGATGTACATCAAAAACTGACCAACTTTGGAAGTCAGCCCAGTCAAGATGGCCATCACATCTAAGCCAAATTAACACCAAAATGGCTATGATTCAATCAATTTTACAAATGTTGAGCTAAAACCTGACGTGGTAGTACCGGTAGCTGGAAGTCATTCAGAACACATAACCTGAGCGCTAACACATTGCGCATTCCTTCAAAGAATGTTAAGCTTTTAATGATTTAAAGGGTTTTTATTTTCTCACTTGAAATGTTTCTTTTAGGTGTTTTTGTGTCCCTGAATAAATGAGATGGTGACATTTTGCCCTATTTAGAATGCCTGATGTCCCGTTGCCCACAGGAATGTAACAGCATGTGCACTTTGACACTTTGAACCCAAGTCGCGCATTCCGCAGACTCGTTGCGTTTTTTTGAGATAGGCCAGTGGAGCTGTTCGGCTCTGTCCAAAGAAATACACGGTGACGCTGATATTTACAACCTCGTGTCAAAGGCCAAACAGCTCAAGGGTGGATTTCATGGCCGGACCCCATCAAAGAGACCGTCAGTGGAAACTACACCAATGAATGAACGAACGCTCAACATGTCAAGAACGTGAAGTGATACTCTACTGGTGTTCCACGTGGAATATGCTGTGCCACTTTTAAAGCTTTTCATGTTTGTTAGTAAATTATTTAAAGTCCAAAATAATCTGTCAACTTGTCCAAACTGTCAGAGTTAAGAACTAAAATAATCTTAATGTTCAGAGTTAGAGGCATTTTAGTCTGTCCTTGGAAATTACATATGTGATAGATACTGAGACAACTGGAAAAGGATGTTATGTTAGCACTCGGAGTATGGGTTGAGGATAACTCGTCGCAACTACCATTCCTAACTTTAGCTTCGTTGTGTAAATTGGACTGAGTTATAGCCATATTTGCATTAGCTAGTGTCGATCAGCTGTCGAGCAGCTCCAAAAGGTAATGATTTTTATATGTACAAATTATTACTTTCTGACAGTTTCATTAAAGGTGAAGTCTGCAGTTTCTGTAGAACATCAGCACTTAGAAAAAATTTCAACAAGCAAAGCATTCTGATCCCTCCCCCTCAGAGCCATATATGGCTCTGCCCCCTTGTGGTCTGTTGAAATTCAAATTCAAGCTCTGTTTTTATTGGCTGATTCAAATTCAAGCTCGGTTTTTATTGGCTGGTTACAAACTTTGTTTTTATTGGCTGGAAAATGGCGGGTCACTTTTTCTTTTTAGAAATGCTTATTTACCACCTGGAGAAGCAAGGGGACAATATTTTTTTTTAGTTTTTTCAGAGATTACCTCTCTAACATCAATCTAGTGACAGAGTGAAGAAATATGTTAAAAATATATTGTTAGAAAAGTTACATATAGCAGCTTTAAAATCCATATTATCTGTTTCTTAAAGACACAGGGTTGACTCTAACAGCTGTTTGCAAGGATTTTATCAAAGATGATGCACAATGTACGTGTCTGAGTTTAAGCGCAACTATTACACAACCAAATTTTAGCTCACCCTCTAAATTGAGCTGTCATAGTAATTTTTTGTTTCTTAAAATTGGTTGTATGGAACAGCCACCTGGAGTTCGGTTGACTTCAAATGTTAATCAGTTGTAGATGTGCATTCAATGAGGACTTTGAAAGTTTGCTCAAACCCTGTCCAGTGGTTCATCAGAAGTTTTGCTAACAGACAGACAAATGAACATACCGGTACTCACAGAGAAATGGACAGTAACTAACTTACTGTTGGTGGTTATTACTGAAAGAGATTTTATCACCCAGTGTTTGACTACCGGTACATGTAGTTTTGATTTTATTGTCCCGCGTCGCGGAACAATGAAGGAAATTACGGGTACCTAGGCCTGTCACGATAACAAATTTTGCTGGGCGATTGTCTCTGAAATTATTGCGATAAACAATAATATTGTTTGAAATTTGACAATAATTAGTAATGTCAAATATAAGAAGAAATGTTGGCAAATTTTTGTATGTAGTACGTTTTTTTACCACTGGATGGCAGTATAAGACAGTTTGAACCAAAGGATAGATAGTGAGGGAGCAAGTACCGTGTTTGGGCCAAGATGGTGTAGAGGCAGGGCAGCCGGCTCAGGACCGG
>JBBPBX010018062.1:11668-22604 GCA_038048925.1 Garcialebias charrua
CCGGCTCAGGACCGGAAGGTCCGGGGTTCGATCCCCGGTCACTGCATACCTCGTTGTGTCCCTGGGCAAGACACTTAACCCAGAGTTGTTCCCGGTAGGCCTGGATGGCGCCTTGCATGGTAGTCTACCGCTACCGGTGTATGAATGTGTGTATGAATGGGTGGATGGCTGGTACTGTACTGTGAAGCGCTTTGGGGCCCCTCATAGGGGGCTGGAAAGCGCTACTATATATAAGTAAGATCCATTTACCATTTCTTTAAGAAAAATGGGAGGGAGGCCCCTTGAAGTGACATGGTCTGTCTCTCGTTACTGTAAATGGCGGACGCTCGGTGTGGTTTGAGCTTTTTAGCATAGCATTTGTCACACAAAGCTTTTTTTTTTTTTTTAAATCAGTAAACAAGTTCTCAGCTTCTTTTTGCAAAGAAAATCATTTTAGACGAAGGCACGAGTTTCAACTGTGAATTTTGGGGCTTTGCCTTTGACAAGGCGGAGGTTTTTTCCCAAGGTTGGCCTGTTAGCTTAGCTCGTAGCATAGCTTCTCAGCTTATGGCTGCTTTTAAAGATCCAAAAACGCTATTTTGGGCGGTTAAAACAGATTTTAAAGAGAAATTATAAAGGGAGGGGTCAGTGAAGAGCACCGGAGTTGAGCCTTTTGTCATCCAGTGTCTTCAGTAGAAAGAGAGAGACACGTAAAACCAATAAATGAAAATTAGGTCGATAATTTTTATTTACCATGTGATTAATTGATTTATTGTTTATTGCAACAGGCTTACAGGTACCTCCATCTGTCTTGTGAGCTGAATAACCTGAAGAATAAGCGAGGGACTTACAGAGACTTACAGTTTGATTTATGGCTATATCAAGGGGTAAATAAGGTCATTATTGAAAATTGTGTTGCCACAGCAAAATCCAAGATGGCCACCACCATATATTTATAAACCGGCCTCCTCGATCATTTAAGGAAACTATGCTTTCTAGTTTTTATATTGTTTAAAGTATAGTTTCCTCAAATGACTAGGTTGACCAAATCAATAATGGCTAAGGCCACAAATGGCCACACCAGCTCCACTGGTGGTGAATACAGTTGCTCCTTCTTCGCTGTGTTTTCTGTTTAGCCTAAAATGTTCCCAAACTTTGGACGTTTTTTGTTGTTTTTGGAGCTCTTCTTCTAAGCATTCTCCGTTTCCCTCCATATCTACAAACTTAGCACATACGCGTTAGTGGAAGCGCTAGCATTGTGCAACACAAAAACTTTCCGGGTAGACCAAAGTGCTCTGAATTGTTTGACAAAGCTTCGAGGCAGATAAATTTGCCTCAAGGATTTTTTTGTAATTGAGGTACCGTGTATTCCGGTGTATAGGTCGCACCTTTTTATGTTTTTTTCAAGGCTTGCAACCTATACACCGGTGCGACCTATATATGGCTTGTTATCACTTTCGGCAAAACAAATTTTTAAATCCAGCTCATTTCACAATTACGTTCATTTATTAAGGAAAAGTTCAGCTCAGACACATATTTGCTATAATTTTTATCAAACAAATAATTGTTTTTAAGTGTTAATCTTCTTAAAAGCCTTGCTGTGCGCTCCTGTGGCAGACATTTGCAGCAGAGCTAAACGTAGGTGCGACCTATACACCGGTGCAACCTATCTAGGGATTTTTCCAATCTATTGGTGATTATTGGACAATGCGACCTATACACTGGTGCGACCTATACACCAGAAAATACGGTACTTGAATTATTTGAGGAATCGTTTCAGCCCTAGATTAAATTGAGCTATAATTGTGTAACTACAGTATTTACCCTTTTCTTCTAAATGTTGATACAGGATTGAAATGATTTAATAATCAGCAGTTTGGACATCAATGTTTCTTTGGGGTTTTATCAATAGTCCTATCAGACTTTTATTGTTCTTCTTTATCTCTGTCGATTTAACCTTAAGGCCAATGTGGTACTCCCTCGATGAATCACCCTCCTTCTCCTCACCCCCCTATTTAAACAAAAAAGTGTTTAAGATGCGTCTCCACTGTTGGGTTCCCAGGTGGCTCTGGTTCATCTTCTGTCAGATTTAGCGCTTGTTGTAACTGCTGTGTAAAGACTTCTTCTCTTTTTGTTTCTACAGTATACTGTTCTGTCCCGACACCCGCTGACATCCATTATCTGCAAATGCAGTCTGAGACATACGTCATTAGATATTGTGCAGTTTACTTTTTCTACATCGCTATTTCTATTCCTTTTGCCCAAGCTTGGAAATCACCTGCCTCAATTTGTTTTTCTGTTTCTGTTTCTTTCAGTCACACCTTTTTCCTTTTCTCTCTACTGACCTCGAATGAGTCCGTAAATATCAGTTGAAGTTATCATAACATGAATGTCTTTAGAAATTACTTTCAAGAGCTACAGCTCAAACTCTAAAATAATCTGGACAAACAGGTGCTTTCAGACCAGATGTAAAAACTCTCTTAAGGTGTATAAGGACTTTTAGTCCTACTATGGAGTGATCACTTTGTGTTTGCTACAATCAGTAGCAAAGTCACTTATGCACCTAACATTCACCAACAACAATGGAGGGCACCAGAGTTGGGGTTGGTGTGTTGTGGGTCTTTGGTTTAATTTTTAAATCTGTTTTAAAAAATGTGAAAACATTCAGAAGAAAGAGTTATAGGAGGCAAAGTGTTGTATGACGTGTTACATTCAAAGAAGAGCTTGTTACAGCAGACGGACATTTTAACAATGCAGGTCCTTGAAGAAAGCCCAATTTGCTCGTCCAGTGTATGGACTAATCACATCAACGAATGGCCCTCAAAGATCCTGATTGTGCCAAGAAAATACTGTCTGAAGCAAGAGCTGAAAAAGATCCAGTAAATATTGTTAAAGGACTACTGTCAGAGTACCATAAGTGGAAAAAAAAAAAGAAAGATTACCTCAGATGGCTCTAAGGACTGTAAAGTGCTCCTCTGCGGTCTAAAAACACCCATCACAGCTTGTTTGATAGCTAAAAGAAAAGTTGCTTCTGTCTAAAAAGAACATTGCTGCATGATTTGGGTTTGTGAAGGTTCATCTGAATGAACCACAAGACTTCTGAAACAATGTCCTTTGGGCAGAGACCAAAGTAGAGATGTTTGACCAGCGCAGAACAGCCAAAACCTCTGAACTGCTGAATATAGACATGGGGGTTAGGCCTGTCCCGCTAACAAATTTTGCTGGGCAATTGTCTCCGTAATTATTGCGACAAAATAATATTGTTTGAAATTTGACAATAATTAGTAATTATTGTCAAATTTAAGAAGAGATGTTGGTTAATTTGTTTAGAGTGTAGTACCTTTTTTTCAACCACCGGATGGCAGTATAAGACTGTTTGAACCGAAGCATGGATAGTGAGGGAGCGAGCAGCATGTCTCTTTGAGAAAAATGGGAGCGATGCCCCTTGACGTGACATGGGCTGTCTCTTTGGTTCTCAAAATGGCGTAGCTCTGTGTGATTTCAGCTCTTTAGCATAGCATTTTTCACACAAAGCTTTTAATAAAATAAATCAGTAAACAAGTTCTCAGCTTCTTTTTGCAGAGAAAAACCTTTTACACAAAGGCACGGGTTTCAACTGTGAATTTCGGAGCTTTGACAAGACTGAGGTTTTTTTCCCCTCCAAGGTCAGCCTGTTAGCTTAGCTCGTAGCTTAGCTTAGCTGCTTTTAATGATCCAAAAACCCAGTATTGGACAGTTAAAACAGATTTTAAAGAGAAAATAGAAAGGCAGGGGTCAGTGAAGAGCACCGGAGTTGAGCTTTTTGTCATCCAGTGTCTTCAGAAAGAGGCCCGAAGAAAAAGCCGATAAATGAAAATGAGGTTGATAATTTTCATTTTTCATGCATTATTAATTAATTTATTGTTTATCGCAACAGGCCTAACAGTGGTATTAATGATCCGGTGAGGACCAGGCCTAAACTACCAGAATGTTCTTTTCAAAGACTTCTGGAAAAGGTGACTGGGTGAATGGTGCAGCTTTAAGTATACATGTATTCTGGTTTCTTCCTCATATTTTCAGGATGACAACTGGGGAGAGACCACGACGGCCATTACTGGCACATCGGAGCACAGCCTCTCCCAGGAGGATATTGTTCGCATCACCAAGGACCTTGAGGACAGCGTGGGGCTCGACTGCCGCCGATACTTCGCCCGGACCATCGCTGTGATCCTGGGCCTGCTGGTGTTCCTCACGCCGCTGGCCTTCCTCACACTGCCACGCGTCCTGTGGCCGGAGAAGCTGCAGAGCTGCGGGACGGCCTGCGAGGGCCTCTTCATCTCCGTGGCCTTCAAGCTGCTCATCTTGCTGCTGGCCGTCTGGGCGCTCTTCTTCAGGGCGCCGCGGGCCGGACTCCCGCGCGTCTTTGTTTTCCAGGTTCTCCTGGCCGTGTTGGTGTTCCTCCTTGTTGTCTCCTACTGGCTGTTTTACAGTGTCCGGATTCTTGACGCTCAGGTGTGTAAGAGTAAATCAAAAAGCCGTTGTTTCTTTTACTGTGAGCGTAGAGTGGAACTAAAAATACACCTGGGATTTGAAGTAGGGTTTTTAGAAGCATGAGTCAGAGAGACACTGCAGACACATTTATTTTCAAGCCTTCAGGAGTTTAAATAAATAAAAAGACAACCAAAACACAGGTTTCTGCATTCCCCAGGGGTGTGTGTTTGGTGTGTCAGTTCTAATCTAAAATCCCTGTTGGTTCTACTTTCAGAATGCTTGAGGAAAACACACAAACAGAAATTCTAAAAAGGCTCCTTTGAAATCTGCTTTAATATTTAGCCTTACGCGTGTTTAACCTGAATTATCGCTGCACAAGTAATTTATTTTTTTTGCTTTGAAATATGTTTTATAAACATTAAGATGTGGGGTTTAGTATTCTGGGTTATCAAAGCTGCTGTTACTATGTCAGCCACTCTCAAGTAAGTTTAAACTTGTGCTTCCATTCCACAAGTAAACTGAGAACTGCAGAAACTCCCAACAGATACTGGCTTGTGTCTCACTTTGAAACAGTTATGAGACCCTATGGGTTTGCTTTTGTACCTTCAGAGGAACTTCACCGCGCCACAGGGCCTCATCGCCAACAACAATGTGTGAATCCATAATTGGAGTTGTGGGTTTTTTTAGGTCTTAAGGCCCCCCAGAGCTCTGCGTACGGCCTGTACGCCGTACTACGCATGCGTTCTGCGTGTTCGCCAGCACAGCTCTGCGTTCGTTCTCGCGTTTTCGCTCCAAATTCACAGCACAGAGCGTTCGCTGATTGGTCATTTGCTGACACACCTACTGAATTGATTGACAGGTCGGGGGAAGAGAAAAAAAAGGCGAGCCGGCACTTCACACAGCTTCAGCGCAGCGGTGTTATATCTTATTAAAAAGTTCTAAAAAAATAATAAAAACAGGGAGCGCTGGTCCTGCATTCCATAGCACAACAGGAAATTTGCAGAACCTCGCGCAGCCACGTTGGACACGAGTTTAATTCGCTCGCGACAAATTCATTCATTTCCTCATTCATTTCCTCATGGAGTCAACGAGAGGAAGCGATCACTTGACTTTTGGCAAAAAAACAAAAGAAAAGTCCAGATCAGGGATGAAGAAGGGGAATTTAATACATTTGTGTCACATACAAAACAGTCTGGCGCCGGGCAGTTTATTGTGAGACAACGCGCCTCGCGTACGCGGACGTAAAATTTGAGCTTGGCGCGTACATGGTACGCTTGTGCCTCTGCATACATACGGTGTAGTACGGCGTACGGCCGAACGCAGAGCTCTGGGGGGGCCTTTAAAGGTTCAGGACTTCATTGCAGGAGTGCATCAAGGATCGGCTCTGAGCCCCTTCTTGTTTGCTCTGGTGATGGACCGACTAACGGATGAGGTCAGGCAGGAATCCCCGTGGATGATGATGTTTGCAGATGACGTTGTGATCTGTGGTTAGAACAGGGAACAGATGGAAGAGAACTTGGAGAGATGGAGGTATACTCTTGAAAGAAGAGCCATAGTAAGACAAAGTACATTTGTGTGGATGAGAGGGAGACCGGTGGAACAGTGAGGCTACAAGGATCAGAGGTCACAAAGGTGCAGGACTTCAAGGACTTGGGGTCCACTGACCAGGAAAATGGGGAGAGTGGTAAAGAGGTGACAAAGAGAGTCCAGGCAGGATGGAGTGGATGGAGAAAAGTTTCAGGAGTGATTTGTAACAAATGGGTGTCCGCAAAGGTCAAAGGAAAAGTTTACAGGACAGTTGTGAGACCAGCTATGTTGTATGGTCTGGAGACAGAGACATGGACAAAAAGACAGGAGAAAGAACTGGAAGTGTCAGAAATGAAGATGTTGAGGTTCTTATTAGGAGTGACAAGGATGGATAAGATCAGGAATGAGATCATCAGAGGTACAGCACAAGTAAGATCAGGAATGAGATCATCAGAGGTACAGCACAAGTTGAACAACTGGGAGATAAAGTTAGGGAGGCCAGACTGAGATGGTTTAATGAAAACAAAACAACAATGCTGGAGAGAATGTGATAACATAAATCCTAATCACCTACATGTTTTTTTGGTCATGTTTCACTGCTTAAATTGTACTCGATTACAAGTAAAAGTACTGGTGATATAAAAAATACTTACGTATTAAGTAAAATTACAAAGTACTCTTCTCAAACTACTCGGAGTATTAATTACTTTTTAACCAATTATCTTTTATTGTGGTGTCAATAGAAGGCATTCAATTTGTTTTACTGTATATTATAGCTCAAAGCACATTTCTCAGAAGCTCTGTCCTATTTTAGTACCAGGCAAACTGATGTCAGTGACAATATCTAAAACCTTTGTATACTTAGCCAATCTAATAACCCCTCACATACAAACAATTTAAAAAAGCAATATGATACAGGTAGCTGTAAATCCTTATGAGATTACCGTAGATGCTGAAATCTTGTAAGCTGCTATCACCGTAGCTTGCATTGCATCTGGATGCTGTCTCCTTTTCGCCCTCTGTACATGAAAAATTCCTCCATTTACGGCCACAGGCACTCGTCCTCAGCCTTTACCTCGTCATTTTCTCTGTTGACCATGTTGTCCTCTGTCTCCGTTTTAGCTTTTTCTCCAAATGACTCTCTACGGAGTTGTCCTTCACTTTCGTCATAGGTAATTGGCACTTTCTTGATCTGAGAGTCTTGTTAGCTACAAAGCTGCAGTTGAACAGTTTGAATATTAATTCAAATTGCGTCCGTACTCAGAAGCAACTTCTGATTTTAAAAGTAGTGAAGTAGATTACGGTACATGGTCTAAATTGTACTCTGTAGGAGTAAAATTTCACACTTGAAAGAAATTCAGATTCTGTTTATTATTGCCATTGTCAATGAACAGGATTCACAGACTAGGAACTTGCTTCAGCATAAAGGTGCAAATAAAATATAAAAGATAAAAGAAAACATATGTACACCCAACCAGTAAAATACAATACTCGGAAAAAATGTGCAATTGGAGTAGTGCAGTTAAAATACAGTGATGAAGTGACCAAAGCATAGTTATACAGTAACTGGATTACATACAGATTATATACAGTACACATACCCTAAAAATCTACTTAATTACAGTAATGTGAGTATTTGTAATTCATTACTTCCACCCCTGAAAGAGACACCCTTTTGAGGACCAAGATGTTCACATTTTGGACCAAGAAGACAGATGGTTTGGTGGGGGGTCTCAGATTTCAACACTCGTACAACCTACAATGCAGTTTTAGTCCTGATACCCAGTCATTTTCACTCCAATCAAGAACTTCATTCATGCGTCCAGAGTGGCTCATCTGTGAGTCAGACTAACAAGACCCTAACGAACCGCTATTGCGAGGAGTGATAGTGCAATCTGCATATGTATCTAGCTTACAGAACATCGCAACTTATAACTCAAACTCCACACACTCAGTTGAAAGGAGAACGCTCCTCGGATGAAAAGCAAAACGTCTTTAGCTACAAAATAAAAGTCCAGTTGTTTTGCTTTAAACCTTTTTTTTTCTCCCCCCCCCATTGGATTTCTAACGAGTCCTTCTTTGTGTACACAGGACCAAAACTACCAGGGCGTGGTCCAGTACGCCGTGTCCCTGGTGGACGCGCTGCTCTTCATTCACTACCTGGCCGTCGTCCTGCTGGAGCTCCGGCAGCTCCAGCCGTGCTTCTCCGTGTGCGTCACGCGCTCCACGGACGGCGCCATGAGGCACTACAACCTGGGCCAGCTCAGGTGAGACCTCGTCTGGGGGACACGGAGGGGGTTGTGTTGCTCTGCTGTGGACAGCGTTCTTCAAGGTCGCTGCTCAGGTTGACGATGTCACCCACCACCAAAAGGCGAACAAAAATATTTTTACGTGTGCTTCTGTGCACACTTTTTTGTCTGTTAGCAAAATATCTCATGGCTCACTGGACAGATTTGCATGAAGTTATCGGGAAACAATCGGCAAAGGAAAAAATTATTACCTTATATGGGCAATTCAGCTCAAGATGGCCTCCACAGCTTAATGACTTTTACCATGGGCGTAGCCAGGATTTTATGAGGGGCGGTTCGTTTAAAGGAAAAGTGAACCTGGAAAGAGCAACACGCCCCGGTGGTTCACTGGAAGCGCGTCGGGTTGCCACTCCAAACTTTATCTCGACTCGGGTTCGATCCTCACTTGGTTGAACTTATCTTACGTTTGTCTTTTATTGGACAAACGTAAGATAAGTTCAACCAAGTGAGGATCGAACCCGAGTCGAGATAAAGTTTGGAGTGGCAACCCGATGCGCTTCCAGTGAACCACCGAGGCGTGTTAACCGGTTCGACATTAGCGGCATCTCCATACCTTCTCTTTCCACCTCTCAACACAGAACTTGTGTTGTGCGGGAGTTGTAGGCGGGACTTCATAGGCAAAGTGGGCGGTTCGTTCGAACTCCCCTCCTGGCTACGCGCATGTTTTACTAACACAGAAAGGTCTATAACTTAGTCAGTTTTATGAACATTGAGCCTAACTTTGCTGTGGTAGTAGCTGAAAGTCATCCTCCACACAAACGCTGAGTGTTCTTGCAATATTGAATCATTGGTTAAGGTTTGACAGAGATGGCAACAGTATAATAGTGTGAAGGTTGATGAAGCATTCAGTCCACGGTGGTCCGGTTTTCTTCCATAAGCTTTTCGGCACCTTTCTTGTTCCACAATGTTTGTGCTATTTCAACAAATCTAAGATCAAAACATTCGGCTCGTTCAAGACGAGGGTACTATGACTTTTGATATTGGTGGAAGTTTAGCTTTTTTTTTTATATTTAGCCTTTTCTGCCATTTTTTTCCCAGCGCATTTTAGATCCTTCAAACCTTTAGATCTGTTTACAACCTTTTACTGCTCCTTTCACATTATGCTTCCTTGTGCAAATTGAAACTTTTTCAGCTACTTTCAGCTAATTTGAGCTGTTTTGTGTTTTTGTACTCGTTTCAGGAGCATTCTGCTAATTACAACATTTTTGCACTTCATCTAATTTCTTTTTAGCTCATTTCAGCTTATTATGCTCCTTTCAGCTTATTTCTGCACGTTTTACCTTTCTCTGCTATTTCAGCTATTTAGCTGTTTTATGCCAATTTTATTTTTTTCAGCTAGTTCCACAGTTTTTGCACTCATTTTTTTCCAGCTTAATTCAGCAAAAATGTGCTCTCTCCCCTTTCTTCTGGTAATTTTGGCTTCTTTCTATCCTTTTAGCTACTTTTCTTTAGTTTAAGCTTTTTTTTAAAGGTAATTTCCACTTTTTGTGTTATTTCTGCTTCATTCAGCAAACGTGTTCTTTCGGCATTCTTCTGCTAATTTAAGCTTGTTCTACTTTTTCTGATAACTTGTTAGCAATTATTTTTGCTGTTTTCGGCTGTTTTCAGATAAATTCATGTTTTTCATTATATTTTCTGCAACTTTCAACTTAATTCGCTTCTTTCTGCTAATTTCAGCTTCTTGTGCTTCTTTCAGCTTATTTATGCTAGTTTCAGCTATTTCTGTTGTTTCAACTATTATTTTTTATTTATTATAGTTTTATGCTAATTTTAGCCTTTTCAGCTAATTCTGCATTTTTTAGACTCGTTTGAGCTCTTTACCCTAGTAGTTAAAGCTTCTTTCTGCCTTCTACTTTTCAGCCTTTTTTGTTGCTAATTTTAGCCTTTTATCTACTTCCTAATTTTTCTGCTAATTTTGAATATTTAAACCGATTTCAGCAAATATGTGTTCCTTCTGCTTTCTTCTGCTATTTTAGGCCTGTTCTTTCAATTCAGCTACTTTTAAAGTATATATTTTTAATTAATAAAAAAAAAAAGAAGGGTTTTTTGGCTAATTTCAGCTATTTTTCAGCAAGTTCTTCAGCAATAAGCACATTGCATTTTCGCAGGAAATGTGCTTTTTCTAGTTTTATCGTGAATCATTCTCACCATCGAGATCCATTTTTCTTCTGTAGGTTTTTCGTCCTGTAACTCGTTTCACAATTTTTGTTCTTTTTCATCAATTTTTTTTTAATCAAAACGTTCGGCTCCTTCAGGACATTCCAGCTGTGACTTTTGGTATTTGTGCTATTTTAATTTTTTAATTTTATTTATTTTTATTTCTGCCGCTACCGGTGTATGAATGTGTGTATGAATGGGTGGATGGTTGGTATTGTAAACCGCTTTGGGGCCCCTCATAGGGGGCTGGAAAGCGCTATATAAATAAGCTCCATTTTACTTATTGAAATATTTAGTTTTGTCGGCCATGTTTTTTTCATTGAATGAATGGAGCTCTCGTCATGTCCTTCAGACCATCTGAGTAAAACCTTTTGCTGCTCATTTTAGCTTTTCTTCTGATCTCGTTTTTTTTTTTCAGCTTCTTTTTGCTAAATTAGTCTTTTTTCTGTATTTTCAGCTACTTTTTATGTATTCTGCTAATTTTAGTCCCCCCC
>JBBPBX010018062.1:32929-46079 GCA_038048925.1 Garcialebias charrua
AGTGCTGGACGATAATTCAATAACGATAAATATCGCGATATACTTTTATTCAATAACGATGATATGAAGTTTAAGCATATTTTCGATATTTCGATAGGATTTTACAACGTTTTTCTGTTTCTGTTCGGGTTGGAGCGGCTGCTTCAACAACCCGCCCGGACAGAAAAAGCTGTGACACAAAACGTGCGTGGTGACGTCGTTGTTACGCAGCGCTCACTCCAGCAGCAGGCGTTAGCGGTAGCAGGCTAAAAGCTAAGCTAGTCTCCAAAGCGCGTTAAGTTTTCGCTTCAAAACGAGTCAAACGAGTGCTCATGACCGTCAGAATGTGACTGAACAAAGTTTCACAAGCGAAGAGAAAGCAGACGACATCACTGATGAGAGGAAAGACTAATTCGTAGGTGTGGACGTAGTTCGGTTTTGTTAAACTGCAGGTCTCATCTGCAGCGAGTCTTACTCGGTTTCTTTATTTTGCAAAACGTGACAAAGTCGTTCTAACTAGCGGTGGGAACATCTAACTTGTTTAATCTGAAGAGTTTCCACTCGATATAATATGAGAGTCAGAAGATGAAGAACAATAAAGTTTGAGCCAACGTTTCCCTGAAACTACAACGTAAACAAACAGCCCCAGCACTGCATGTTTTTTTATTCAAAATAAAACAAATTCATCAGAAGAAGAAAAAACACTGAATGAAAATGTGCAGAAAGACGAAAATAGTGTTATAATATCTGCCCCTTGTTTAAAAAATACAAAATAACTACAAACAAACAACAACCTTCACTTCACCTGCACCACACCTTCCCAACAACTTTGATTTAATCATATTTTAAAACATAGTTTTAGAAATGTTTATGGTGATATCAAGTCAACACAATCCTGTTTCCTGATTTACAACTCAGCTCCTTCAAACTAGTCCTAAATGGAGGTTTTACAAACATTTACATTCCCTTCAGGGTTTAATAACTTTAAACAAATTTTAATTGAATATTTGGGGGGTAATTTTTTTTTCAGTTTTATACATGACTTGTAAAATACTATGTTCAACCAAATCATAAAATTTTAATAATTTAAACTGATGAAATATTTGTTGGGTGACCATAGCACTTCCTACTAATAATTCTTGTAGCTCTTTAAAAACAAAACAAAAAAAACAGGGTTTGTAATAGTTTTACATGCTTTTCCCCAAACTTCAATACAACAGATTAAATATGGAACAATCATTACATTATTCAATATATTCAAAACTTTGTCATTCAAAAACTATTTTACTTTATACAGTAATGCAATTGATTTTGTTATTTTTATTCTTAAGTAATTTCCATGAGATTTCTATGTCAGCTTCTTATAAATAACAACACCCAAAAGTTTTATTTAATTAACTATGAATTTCAATGCTGTAAATTTTAAAGATGTTTAAAGTTAAAACTATTAATATTGACACAGTTGAGAATTTTATGGCAAGAAAGTTCATGCTCAATAATCCACGTACCAAATCCAATAATTTTCAGTCGGGTCATCTGGACAGTTTCTTTTTATAGAAATTGGATGGAGGATGGAGGGTGAAACGTTTCTATATAAAAGAAACTGTCCAGATGACCCGACTGAGAATTATTGGGTTGAGAAGTTTATGTTTATTTGATGGTGATTTCCATCTTTTTGGAGGCTAAATACAAATACAAGGAGAACATTAATTTATTTGTATAGTTTATAGTTTTTTTAGGCTTTTATATTGTTTATATCGATATCGAATTATATCGATATCGACCGAAATTAAGAACTATATCGTGATAAAAATTTTGGCCATATCGTCCAGCCCTACATCGCCAAGGCCCGGGCCTCAGGCAGAGGGGGTGGTCGCGATAATTCACCGCGAGAACTGGAAGGTCACTCCGGTTCACACCCCCCCTCCTCCTCCTTCGAACACACTGTGTCTGCTCGCTGGCCCAACACCCACCATGGTGGCAACAATATACCGCCCTCCAAAACTGAATAGCTCATTCATGAATGACTTTACTGGACTAATGGCCCATTTAACAGCTCTTTCACCCAATGTCATCCTGCTGGGGGATTTCAACGTTCATTTTGATGATTTGAACAACCCCCTCACCAGAGACTTCACATCTTGCCTGGATAGCTGTGGCTTTCAACAATTCATCAACTTTCCAACACACAAGATGGGTCACTCACTGGACTTACTCTGCTGCTCTGGACTTTCTCCTCTTAACTGTTCTTCTGATGAACTCCCATTTACTGATCACCTGATGATTTCATTCAATGTTAATCTTAAATTTTCCTCAGATAAACCTCAACGCACTATTTCCTTCCGTAATATCAAGAATATCAACCATGACACTCTTTTATCTCATATTAATAATACCCTCTCCAGTTTCAGCTCCTCCAACCCAGATGATCTTGTCACATTATACAACACCAGCCTCACCAACATCATTAACTCTGTTGCTCCTTTGAAAACCCGGACTGTTTCCTTCTCCAACTCTGCACCCTGGTTCACTCCAGCACTCCGCTCCCTGAAAACCAAAGGTCGGCGGCTAGAGCGTCTTTATAAAAAATCCGGTCTCACAATTCACAAGGAACTTTATGCAAACCACCTCATCCATTACAAGAACAGTATTTCTCAAGCCAAATCCAGCTACTTCTCTGACATCATCAGTTCTAATGTTGGTAATTCAAAAACATTGTTCTCTCTCCTTCACCGTTCTGTCTCATCTCCTAACTCCCTGCCCTCTCACATGGTTTCCACAGAATTTTGCAACTCCATTATGTCATATTTCAATGAAAAGATTATTTCAATTCATAAACACCTTGGACCAAATACTGCCCCCAGCATCCTTGTTGAACTCCCCCCTCCCTCCCTCCCTTTCTCTGTCTTCTCCCTCCCCTCTGCTGATGACATTGCTGACATTATCAGCAAGTCCAAGTCCTCATCCTGTCAACTTGACCCATTCCCCACAGTTCTTGTTAAATCCTGTCTCCCGTCTCTGCTCCCTATCATCACTAATATCATCCACTCCTCCCTAACCTCTGGCATTGTTCCCACAGCCTTCAAATCTGCTGCCATCACCCCCATCATCAAGAAACCAGGTCTTGACTTCACCAACTTCAGTAATCTTCGTCCGATCTCCAATCTGCCCTTCATCTCCAAGATCCTTGAAAAAACTGTTGCTAGTCAACTTCACTCTCACCTGTCCAACAACAACATTTATGAAGAGTTTCAATCTGGATTTCGCCCCCACCATAGCACCGAAACAGCTCTAGTAAAAATTACTAACGACCTCCTTCTTGCTGCTGACTCTGGTCTTCTGTCCATCCTCATTCTTCTGGATCTAAGCTCTGCCTTCGACACCATCTGTCATTCTATCCTCCTCAACAGACTAACCTCCATTGGCATCTCAGGTACCCCGTTAGACTGGTTCACCTCCTATCTCTCTGACCGTACTCAATTCATTCAGCTTAAATCCTTCCGCTCTCAGTCTTCCCCTGTCTCCACGGGTGTCCCCCAAGGCTCTGTCCTCGGACCCCTCCTCTTCATCATTTACCTCCTTCCTCTAGGTCACATCTTCCGCAAATACGGCGTCCATTTCCACTGTTATGCTGATGACACACAGCTCTACCTGTCATCAAAACCTAACTCCACCCACCCACCCTCCATCCTCACCGACTGTCTCATTGAGCTAAATCACTGGTTTTCTAACAATTTCCTTCAACTAAACAGTAACAAAACAGAAATAATTCTTGTTGGTACCAAAAACTCTATTTCAAAATCAGAACATCTTCTCGTCCCCCTTAACAACTCTCTTCTATCCCCCTCCCCTCAGGTCAAGAGCCTCGGTGTCATCCTCGACACCACTCTCTCCTTCACTTCACACATCAACAATATTACTCGGTCTGCCTATTTCCACCTCCGTAATATTAACCGTCTCCGTCCTTCTCTCACACCCCGCTCCACAGCCATCCTGGTGCACAGCCTTGTGACTTCCCGTATTGACTACTGCAACTCCCTTCTCTACGGCCTCCCCAACAAATCTCTCCACAAGTTACAGATGGTCCAGAACTCAGCTGCCCGTGTCATCACTCAAACCTCCTACTATAACCACATCACTCCTGTCCTGCAGCAGCTCCACTGGCTCCCGGTTAAATCACGCATCATCTTCAAAATTCTACTTCTCACGTTCAAAGCTATCCACAACCTTGCCCCTCCTTATCTATCTGACCTCCTGCAAATCTCCATCCCATCACGCTCTCTCAGATCCTCCTCTTCACTACATCTCCATGTACCCTCTGCCCACCTCTCCACCATGGGGAGCAGGGCCTTCACCTGCTCTGCCCCTCACCTCTGGAACGCCCTACCGCCAGACCTTCGCAACACCACCTCCCTTTCTCTGTTCAAGACAGCCCTGAAAACACATCTCTTTAGACTAGCTTATCATTAACTTTACTAAATGTGTTTTTATTATTTTGCATTTTATAATCTTCATGTATTTTTATATTTCAATTTGTCACTGATAATGTTTGCACTGTATTGGTTTGTTAAGTGTCCTTGGGTGTCCTGAAAGGCGCTTTTAAATAAAATGATTATTATTATTATTATTATTATTATTATTAATATACAGTATGGCGACATTTTCAGATGACATTGCTAAAGTTAGCCTGCAATAAACTAACTCCAAGTCAATAAGGTTATGTGGATTTCTTTCAGAGCAACTATTGAGTCAGAAATATGATCGGGCATTAGCTGTTGGTTTGGTCATCTGACCATTAAATCAAAGACTTAAATGTGAAATCTGCTGAGGACAACAGGTAAAATCATGGTACGGCTGCATTTTTAACCTTCCAGACCTGTTTGAACCAACAGCGCTCAAACAGACAGACAGTGTTTTGTCGAATGCCTCTCACGAACTGCACTCAGAATGTTTTACAGAACTCAGGAAGAAGGTTCAAGGTTTACTTTAAGTAAATACAGCTGCTATAAAAACTCATCCATCCCTCCTTCAGTGCAGCTCATGGACGAGCAGATGACTCACCAAGCGGAGACTAAAGGCTCCAGTAGACCTCAGCGTCCTCCCTATACGCCACTCTACATGCGCATTCTGTGCGCACGTGTTCACTGGCAGAGCTCTGCTTTCTTTCTCACGTTAAATGCTCGCATTTTCGCTCCAAATCCTTCTTGTAATTTGATTAGGGCAGCACGGTGGCACAACTGGTAGAGCTGCTGCCTCTCAGCGAGAAGGTTGCCGGTTCAAATCCCGGTCCGGGGGCCTTTCTGGGTGGAGTTTGCATGTTCTCCCCGTGCATGCGTGGGTTTCCTCCGGGTACTCCGGTTTCCTCCCACAGACCAAAAACATGCACGTTAGGCTGATTGGTGACTCTAAATTGACCCTAGGTGTGAGTGTGAGAGTGGATGGTTGTTTGGTGTGAGTGAGACAGGTCCCTCTTGTAAATGAGTCCCCATGACTCAACGAGGCTAGCCTGTATAAATAAAGGTTGAATGAATGAATGAATGATCAGCTGCGCGCGAAGCAGGACAAACTGAGGTCGCTGATTGGTCACTTGCTGACACGCCTACTGAAATGATTGACAGCTCGAGCAGGACAACCAGCTGGCTTCAGCTGTGGTTGCTCGGCTGCAGCCGTTGCGGTCTTTCTAACTTTATATGTTAATAAAAACTAATAAAAAGTGGAAAAAAAAACAGGGAGCGCTTTTCCTGCAGCCCACAGCCCACCAGGAAATATTTAAAACCTCCCGCAGCCAGGTAGGACCTGAATTCATTCATTTCAGTCATGGAGTGAACGGAGGAAGAAGCGATTACTTGACTTTTGGCAAAAAAAAAAAGTCCTGATCAGCGATGAAGAAGGGGAATTTAATTCATTTGTGTAACATACAAAACAGTCCGGCGCCGGGGAAGTTTATGGTCAGACACCGCGCAAGCGTGCGCGGTCGTAAAAAAAGAGCTTTGCGCGTTCGTGCCCTGAGGGGCTGCGCGGGGCTACGCTTTTGCCTCAGCGTACGTACGTCGTACAGAGGCGTACAGGGAGTACGCGCAGGTCTACTGGGGCCTTAATACAGGCACTTTAACTTAATAAAAATCCTGGTAGGAATTAAGGACGCATCCTTTATGCTGTTTTTTTAAGTAATGTCAAAAAATACATTTTGTTGGAAGTTACATATTTAATGACCAAGAATGTACTCAGAAAGTTTGAATTATTTAGTGAAATATTTTACAACGCACCGTTTTGTGTACACACAACTGAGCACTCACTGTTGCAGAAAAACAAAGTACAGTACAGCAAACAGGAACTTTTAGGAAACTTTTCTCAAAGGTTATCTGAAACTAGTGCTGGTATCCTAAAACCATATAGCATTCAGGAAACCAGGCCACATATTTTCTGCGAATGTTTTGTTGTTAAAGTTACACATTTTCAGGGAATTAAAGTTTCCTATGTTGTTTTTTAAATGCTTTTTGCTGACATCAGTGCATCTTCTGCAGCAGGTTTTACCTTTGATGGTTTATTCTGCAGCAGATCAGCGTGTTCTTCCACAGCAACACCATCACTCAGGTTAAAATGGCTTTTTAGAACTTGAAAACACCGCCTTTTAAAACTGCACTTCACGTCTGCTTTATCTGCCCACCGGTTGCACCGCTGATAGCCACGATCAATAAGCGACCTGGAGTCCAAGACCCAGCCTGGGCTGCTCTGAACCACCACGGACATGACGTTTGGTTGATAAATTATAACATGTTCTGTCCAGAAACTTTAGTTTAGCTGTAAACGCTACTGAAAGAAAAACGTAAACATTCACTGCTTTGCGGAAGTTACTCATGCGCATGCGCAATCAGTATGTGACGCATGTGCGGTCGTTTATATCTACTTCCGGTTCTTTTACGTGTAATTCAAGTAGTCGTTTTATATTCGTCACTATCACGGTCTATGGTCTTATTAACCAACGAAAATGTATAATAAAACATGCTTAAGTTTGAGGCTTCTTCTTTGCCGACATTTTTATTACCGGTTGGCCTCACTTGAGTGTCGATGGTGTGAAGCTACATGTCTGGAGCATCACCGGATATGCCGGATGTTACGCAAGCACAACAGTGCAAAGGTTGCCAGTCAGAAAATGACGGACTATCGTACAGTCGTTTTTTTTTTCTTTTTCTTTATTTAGACAGGACAGGTTAATCCCATTGAGTCTCGGGGACTCGTTTAAAAGAGAGACCTGATTTCTTAACAAATAATGATGACAACCGTGAATTACGACAACAATAGACAATCAAAAAAGAGGCATACAAATTTAGTTTTAAAACGTGTGTGTGTGGTTGCACTTATTTCAGTGGTGGTTGTAGGGTAAGCGCGCAAAGAGGTCAACATAATTTTCTGATGACCTGTCGGTATTTGTGGAGCATATTAGTTTTATTTAGGTGCATGGAAATGCAAAAAATGACTGATATTTTGACAAAGTGTCGCATTGATACTCATATATCTGGCAACGTGTGACGTTTTTTTCCCTCTCATGCATGCGTAAAATCAAAGGTCGGCAGAGCAGAGGTTTGGCTGATTTTCTGCACAAATGATGAAACTGAGCATATAAATCAAAGAGATAGCGCGGCAATATGTAAACAACGCAGAGAAACGTTAGAAGTTGTTCGAGGGTGGTTTCGAGCGTGAAGTAAAAAAATTTATCTAAACGCCGACGTTAAGTCAGTAGCATCGCTTCTGTAGCTTCCACTTTCCAGCACTGAGGCTCACTTTACCGCAGTTTTCCAGCTTGTTCGACAATGCTCCACGTTTATGACTGTCGCTTTCGAAAACGGCACAGTTTCCGAGAAAACTTTGGATGCAAGTGGTTTGAGATTAAATGACTTTCTGCGAGTTGTTCAAAAAGTAAAAAAAATAGTCCCTCTTTTAATAAAGTGCGCTCATACTTTATTATTGTTAAAAGTGGTTTAAATTGAGTTGTGGACATTTTCTTATAAACGCATTTGGTCCATCTAGTAGTGATTAACAAAAGTAGTTAAATACTTACATCATTAAAACGTATTCATCAAATGACATCCCTTACATGGCGTTATAATAATTATTGTTACTCATGGTTACAGTAAATTGGAAAAGGGTTAATTAAACAAAATTGTAGTTTTATAAGTCTTAGCTCATTGCTAAAGGTTAAAATTACCTGTGTGAAAGTCTGATGTTATGGGGTTACAAAAAAACTACCATATATTTACTTTTAGTTTGCGATTCAATGTTTATTTGAGTGAAATTAACAGAAAAACTAATGCTAACTAAACTGTCTCCATTAAAGTATTACTGTTTGTAACTGAATCTAAACCGTCCATATTTTGGCAACTCTTGTACTAATAATTTTCTTGTTGATGCAAACCAGACTTAAAATATTCACTCTGCTATTCTAGTCCTTTTCTGTTATAAATTTACATGACAAATCTATGGTCAAAACTAACTTTTGTTAATCAGAAACAGCCACACTTGAAGACATTGAGAAGGCTTCTCGTTTATTTAGACTTGTTTAGGTTACTGCATTTTTCTGAATGCTGGGAACGGCCAGGTGCTGGTTCCAGATATATCATGAAGCAAAACAAGTTCATTATGTTTCACCTTCATTAATTAGCAGGTGTAGCACTCCTGCTGATTAGTTTGATATGTCTAGAACCAATTTTCAGTGTCAGGCACTGACAGATGCAGACTTCTGTCATTTCAACAGATTTTTAGCAAGTTAATATTTTTTCAAGGGCTAATTGTACCTTTTTAGCCTCTGCCACGTTTAAATAGCCTCACAATACCTCCTTGGTGAGAGGAGGTAAAATTTTACAAGAGGTAAAATAAGTTTTCATTGTAGGACATAGCTCCACATCTGTTGAGTTATTACCGTCTTTTCCGGACTTATGTCACATTTTTTCCCATAGTTTGTCCAGTTCTGCTACTTACAGTCCTAAGCGACTTATTTACTTTTTCCCCTATTCATGACGCAATTTTTGACTGACACGTTAAATGACCATTCATACTGATGTGAGCCAAGAGTAATTACCATTTGCAGCCACGAGAGGGCCCTCTAGGCTTTTGATAACTACAGTATGTTGTTCCTCTGCCCCTTGCCCCCACTCCAAACATTCACTTAGAGACAACTGAGAAAAACTTAACACAAGTAAAAATGCCCCCAAAAAGAAAATCCTATTCTGCGGAATACAAACTGAAGGTAATAAAGTATGCAGCCCAAAACGGTAATCGAGCAGCAGATAGAAAGTTTGGAGTGAGTGAGAAACTTGTGAGGGACTGGCGAAAAGCAGAGGCTACCTTAACTGCAATGAAGAAGACGAAGAAAGCTAATTGCGGGTATAAAGCAAGATGGCCAGAGCTGGAGGAGCGAGTGTACAGATGGGCGCTGAAAGAACGCACTGCTGGGAGAGGCTTGTCGTTGTTCAAGTTGCGTAACCACGCCATAGCCGTTGCCAAGCAGATGAATATTAATGATTTTGGTAGTGCGTGTTCTTGGTGTTTTCGCTTTATGAAACGTAACCGCCTCTCCCTCAAAGCTCCAAACATTCACTTAGAGACAACTGAGAAAAACTCAACACAAGTAAAAATGCCCACAAAAAGAAAATCCTATTCTGCGGAATGCAAACTGAAGGTAATAAAGTATGCAGCCCAAAACAGTAATCGAGCAGCAGGTAGAATGTTTGGAGTGAATGAGGCACTTGTGAGGACATGGAAAAAAGCAGAGGCTACCTTAACTGCAATGAAGAAGACGAAAAAAGCTAATCGCGGGTGTAAAGCAAGATGGCCAGAGCTGGAGGAGCGAGTGTACAGATGGGTGCTGGAAGAACGCACTGCTGGGAGAGGCTTGTCGATGTTCAAGTTGCGTAACCACGCCATGGCCGTTGCCA
The DNA here is from genome assembly GCA_038048925.1 of Garcialebias charrua. Lineage (NCBI taxonomy): Eukaryota > Metazoa > Chordata > Actinopteri > Cyprinodontiformes > Rivulidae > Garcialebias > Garcialebias charrua. The sequence goes on from JBBPBX010018062.1 coordinate 42,841, forward strand.
AAGAGATGAATATTAATAATTTTGTTGGTGCGTGTTCTTGGTGTTTTCGCTTTATGAAACGTAACCGCCTCTCCCTCAAAGCACCGACATCGGTGTGTCAGAAACTGCCAGCAGACTTTCAAGTCAAGGGCGACAGTTCCGGTGAGTTTGTTGGAAAGCAGGTAGCGGAACACAACACATCACCGGATCATATTCTCAAGATGGACGAGGTCCCCCTCACAGTTGACATCCCCATGGACAGATCCCAGGTATGTTCTGTGTTATTGTTATTTTAGAATAGAATAGATTAGAATATGCCAATATAATGCCGATCAGCTCTGCGAGGTGCTGGTCGACATCTTTAACTCTTCACCGACGCTGGCAACAGTTCCCACCCGACTGAAGATCGCCACCATCATCCCAATAGTGACTGTTCTGAATTACTACCGGCCAGTGGTCCTCACCCCAATAGTCGCTAAACGCTTCAAAAACTGGTCATGACACGCATCAAAACAACCATCAACGAGGACCCTCACCAGTATGCATACCATGAGAACCAATCAACAGAGGACGTCATCTCCTCTATGGTCCGCACTGCTCTCACTCACCTGGAGCAGAAGGACTCTTACATCCATATGCTCTTTGTGGACTTCATTCATTCATTCAACCTTTATTTAGTCAGGTAAATCTTATTGAGCCTCATGGCTCATTTGCGAAAGCGACCTGCTAAAACTAAAGAACGATGAACAGCAATGGTAGAATTTCCTTAAACAATAAACAATAGAAAACAAAAGAGAAAAAAACAAAAGAGAGAAATACATTTTATTTTTTATTTTTTTTAACAAAGTATCAAAAAACTAGCAAAACATTATAAGGTAGACGTATAAAATCAAAGACAGGAACAAATCTGCATTGGTTTTTGCCAGGATTCATACAGATTCTGAAAACCATTTAGAGAAGTCAATGTCGAGAGCTTCAGATCTTTTTGTAAGATATTCCATGAAGCAGGAGCGGAATAGGAGAAGGCCCTTTTTCCAAGTTCAGTCCTCACTGATGGAACACTGCAGGTAATCATGTCCTGAGAGCGCACACTGTAGCTGCACTCACGCAAAGACATGTAGGAGGAGATGTATGAGGGCAGCAAACCAAGAAATGATTTAAAGATGAAAGTGTACCAGTGGAAGAGTCTGCGTGAGGTTAATGATGTCCAGTTAACCAGTGAATACAGGGTGCAGTGCGGGTACGATAAACTTCATGTCTGTCTTTAATATAATGATCCCTCAAACCCTGATGGACAAACTACTTACACAAGGACTAAGTCCCTCCATTTGCAACTGGGTCCTAGACTTCTTAACAGACAGACCACAGACGGTAAGGATCCACAATTCATCATTCAACACTTGCTCTTCTCAAGGGCGGGATGTCTCCTCTCTGTCTCCACTTTGCTTTATCTTGTCTGTGAAACTGTCTGAGAGCCTCTCTTCTACAAAATCTTCCAAATCATAACTATGGACTTCAATTTGGTCATTTGGTCCCTCAACACAACTGATAACATTTCTTCAAAAAGAAGACAGGCTGTAGGCGAGCCAATTTGCCCTGTTGGCATGCACACATCCGGATATCTCATCGACTTGGAAGACTTGATGACGTGTCTATCTCTGCTGTCATCTGTGGATCTTAAGGACACATATTTAATTGGATTTATGATAACTGGTTCCTGCTTTTTGGATTTGGCTGGTTCCTGGTCTATCAACACAAAAGGAAGACGTCGGCAGCAAATCTGGACCTGGTCAGGCTGCCTGCCTTACATGATGGCTTGGTTCATGACTCGAAAACCCAGACTTTTGGCTGAATGGGTTAGATCTTGGGGATTTTTTCAGGCATGTTCCATTGGTATGGTCATTTTAATTTGGACATTTTGGAAGTGAATGGACCGACACAGACACAAGGTAGAGGTCATTAAAGTTCTGCCTGTTCCCAAAACAATCGTGTTTATCTGACATTCGGCTCCCCGGCTGGCCTTTATAGGCCGTCTTATCGTAACACGCCTGAGAAGTTTTGTAAACCTGATGCTCCCAAACCTGCTACTGAGGAATTCCACTGACTTTTCAGAGGAGCACAGCTGAATAAACAACATTCTATCATCATTTCAGGACTCTCATTCTCCTCTGGCCATCCTCCATGAGTGTGCACAGATCTATGAGCTGGCTGCTCAACTGCCTTTGAGGCCCCCCGCCCTCTGCGTAATGTCGGCGTCATTATGTGCTTGTGTGCGATACTTTTTTCATTACCACATTTTGACCTTCAAACAGAGGTCAAAAATGTGTTAGGAATTTTTTTTGTCTCCAAACCCTATGTGTCATTTTCACCTCTTCTCTGTCCAACAGATCTCACTTGTAAATGAGTCTTCGAGGCTCAATGTGACTTATCCGTTTAAATAAAGGTTGAATGAATGAAAAAAACTTATCCTCCTCCACCATAACCCTCAGCACTGGATCCCCCTCAGGGATGTGTGCTGAGCTCTCCTTTTCACTCTGCTCATGTATGATTGTGCACCTACCCATCCAGGCTGTCATATTGTAAAGTTTGCAGATGATACAGCAATGGTGGGATGCATCACACGATGAGTCCAGCTACAGGCAGGAGGTGGAACACCTGGAGAGCTGGTGCAAGGAGAATAACCTTCAGTTTTTCCCCTACCATTATATAGGCGGGGCGCCCCACCCCGTCAACAGAACTGAGCGCCCCCGTCTGCCCAACGCTCCAACCACCTGTCGGCACTGACGTAACGCTAAACTTGCAGCTCGCAATGCAGGTGCACTAGCTGAAAACCTAAAAGCAGCCTCTTCCCTCATGTTGAACACTCACGCTGACACACACGCACACCACCACCTCACACACACACACTTGAAAACTGTCAGTACAAACAGCACATTCATTCATTTCATTCATTCAACCTTTATTTATACAGGCTAGCCTCGTTGAGTCACGGGGACTCATTTACAAGAGGGACCTGTCTCACTCACACCAAACAACCATCCACTCTCACACTCACACCTAGGGTCAATTTAGAGTCACCAATCAGCCTAACAAGCATGTTTTTTGGTCTGTGGGAGGAAACCGGAGTACCCGGAGGAAACCCACGCATGCACGGGGAGAACATGCAAACTCCACCCAGAAAGGCCCCGGACCGGGATTTGAACCGGCAACCTTCTCGCTGAGAGGCAGCAGCTCTACCAGTTGTGCCAACGTGCTGCCCA
>JBBPBX010018063.1:0-46079 GCA_038048925.1 Garcialebias charrua
AATAAATAATAATAATAATAATAATAATAATAATAATAATAATAATAATAATAATAATAATAATAATTGTCTAATCTTGTCATCTGCGTATGTTTCCCATACACAGACGAAATTCGTCTCTGCATTTAACCCAACCACCTACCAGGCGGTGCAGTGAGCAGCCATAGAAGGCGCTCGGGGAGCTGGAGAAATAGGTGTGCACTCATAGACACCCCAAGATGTGTAGTGGCCGGGACGCGAACCCGCGTCCTTCGGGTCCCAAGTCAAACGCCCTAACCACTACACCATCTTGGCTCCATACACACCATCTTGGCTCCATACATGAACATGGTGAACATGAGTTTGTATGAACAGATGGTCACAAATGAACACACAGCAACAAGAAAACAGATCGGCATCAGCATGATGTGATATTTTGCAGTGATTATTCTTATTATTTAATTATTCATGAGTCTAACAGCCTCAGAGTAGAAGCTGTTCCTCTGTCTAGTGGTTCTACATTTGATGCTCCTTAACCTCTGTCCTGAGGGGAGTGGGGCAAAAAGTGTGTGCTGGGTGAGTGGGGTCCTTCACGATGCAGGTGACTCTTTTCCTGCATCTGGAGGTGTAGATGTCTGTGATGGTGGGGAGACTGACTCCAACATCTTCTGTGCAGCCTTCACCACTCTCTGCAGAGCTTTTCTTTCTGCAGCTGTGCAGCCTCCATACCACACATTGATGCTGGAGCACAGGATGCTCTCCACTGCACACCTGTAGAAGGAGGTGAGGACTAACGCCATCGCCCTGATCAGGTCATCAGAGACTCTACTTCCTCAGACGGCTGAAGCCCGATGCAGAGCTCAGCGTCCTCCCTAGATGCCACACACGGCGCATTCTGTGCGCGCCTGTTCACCGGGCAGAGCTCTGCTTTCTTCTCACGTTCTCCTTGTTGTAATGTGAGCAGCTGCGCACGGAGGGGGACTGAACTGAGGTCGCTGATTGGTCAGACACCGCGCATCGCGTACGCGGTCGTAAAATTGGAGCTTGGCGCGTTCGCACAACCGTTCAAAGACTTGTGCAAGCCGCGTGCGAGCGCCGCACACACAGTGGGGCGTCGCGCTCGCTGGAGCGCGGAGCTCTGCCCCAGCCTTGAGAAGAGCTGGTCTGGGAAGCTCAGTCCTCACCTCCTTCTACAGGTGTGCAGTGGAGAGCATCCTGTGCTCCAGCATCAACGTGTGGCATGGAGGCTGCACAGCTGCAGAAAAAAAAGCTCTGCAGAGAGTGGTGAAGGCTGCACAGAGGTCTGTTGGAGTCAGTCTCCCCACCATCACAGACATCTACACCTCCAGATGCAAGAAGAGGGCCACCTGCATCATGAAGGACCACACTCATCCAGCGCATACACAATCTTTGCCCTGTTCCCCTCAGGAAGTAGGTTGAGCATCAAATGTTGAACCACTTGAGGAACAGCTGCTACCCTGAGGCTGTTAGACTCATGAATAATACATGATAAGAATAATCACTGCAAAATATCACATCATGCTGATCTGTTTTCCTGTTGCTGTTCATTTGTGACCATCTGCTCATACGGACTCATGCTCGTGCTGCTGCTTGTATTGATGTTTTTCTATTACGGTACATTGGTGCTTAGTGTATTTTTAGCTGATGTTTTTCTTAGATCATATCTTAGATGTTACTACTGTTCTTCTCTTACATTTTTTTGTTGTTGGATGTTACTGGGACCCGGTGTAAATAATCTCGTTTCATCACATGTACCACATGCGGTGGTAGAGGTTTTAATGTTTTCAATGTCATTTCTGTGCAAAATATGCTCATATTTTTCTTTTTTTAACCTCAAAGCAGTGAGCAGACAGACGAACAGCGTCATTACATCATCACGTTGCAGTGTCGTTACACCATCACGTAGTCTGCAGTGTCAAGTAGGTATCAGAATACTGTATAAGTGACGTGCAATTGGTGAAAACTTAGAATTGTTTTGTAACTTTTTTATATTTGTAGCCGAACGGGTATGGGTAAAAAAATACTTTAGGCAACTTTTAGTTTAAAAAAAATAATCTATTTAAAAAAATGAATTTGGTTAAAAACTTTATTAAAAGTTACCCTTTAGGCACTTTAGACCCGTTGCAGAAGATGAGGCAGGAGACACTTCACACAAACACCAATAAATTGCACAATTTGTTTAATAAAAAATCCTAAATTTAAAATACACAGTTAAAAAGGCAGTAATAACTCCTGGCAACAATAAAAGTGCAATTCGATAAAGTGTTTAAAACAAAAAAAAGACAGTAGTACACCACGGCAGAATTAATACCACCGCCTGGGAGATGTCCAATTAATCAAGCCACAGCTGTCCAAAGAGTTCGTCCTGGGAGAACCGTTGCGCTGCAGCAGACGCCACCCACGCCGGCACCAAGACGATTAGTCCGGGCTGAACCCCAGTCCGGGCTGAACCCCAGTCGGCCCCGATCAGCCAGACAGGACGGGTGATGCAGCCAGCCTTAAGCTGACCAGAACAGTGGGCATCAAATCAGCAGCCAGGACGGCAAGACGACAGCCAGTGGACAGCTCGAACAGCAGGTGAACAAAACGGTGAAGGACAAACAGCAGCAGCTAATAAACAAAGATTAGAATTAAAAGCTGAACATAAAACAGAAAGACGAACTAGCGCTTTACTCACCACGAGCTCCACCTCAACAGTAGAGGGAAGCAGGAGGCTTGTACATTTGGTCGTGGAACAGTAGATCACGGCGACCTTAAAGCGCACATTCAGTTACGCTGGCGCGACCCAGCCAGCAGACGCCAGGGTCTGAACCGGAAGGCGGATGACGTGAAGTCAACCACTGAAGCCTGGCCCTTTTTATACCGGAAGCCAGCCTTGGACCCAATCACATCCCGCACTCATGTGGTGCGTTCAATGTCCGTAGGGACATCCTGCCACATATTTTTACATGTTTTCAGCTAGTCCAAGAGGTGTACAACTTTAATCAGAGTCTAATCATCTTTATTGTCATTTGCACCGCATGTGGTACATGTGATGAAACAAGATTATGTACACAAGGTCCCAGTTACATCCAACAACAAAATGTGAGAGAAAAACAGCAATAACATGTAGGATATAACTAAGAAAAACATCAACTAGAAATACACTAAGCCCTAATATAATAGGAAAACATAATTACAAACAGCAGCACGGACATGAGTCTGTATGAGCAGATGGTCACAAATGAACACAGAAACAAAAAAACAGATCAGCATGTTGTGATGTTTTGCAGTAATTACTGTTTTCTAATTGTTTATTTATTCATGAGTCTAACAGCCTCAGGGTAGAAGCTGTTCCTCAGTCTAGTGGTTCTACATTTGATGCTCCTCAACCTCCTTCCTGAGGGGAGTGGGGCAAAGAGTTTGTGTGCTGGGTGAGTGGGGTCTTTCATGATACAGGTGGCTCTCTTCCTGCATCTGGAGGTGTAAATGTCTGTGATGGTGGGGAGACTGACTCCAACATCTTCTGTGCAGCCTTCACCACTCTCTGCAGAGCTTTTCTTTCTGCAGCTGTGCAGCCTCCATGCCACACGTTGATGCCGGAGCACAGGATGCTCTCAACGGCACACGTGTAGAAGGAGGTGAAGACAGACAACACCACCGCCCTGATCAAAAAAAGGTAATCAGAGACTCTACTTCCTCAGACGGCTGAGAAGAGCTGGTCTGGGAAGCTCAGTCCTCACCTCCTTCTACAGGTGTGCGATGGAGAGCATCCTGTGCTCACACGTTGATGCTGTAGCACAGGATGCTCTCCACTGCACACCTGTAGAAGGAGATGAGGACTGGGCTACTCAGACCAGCTCGTCTCAGCCGCCTGAGGTAGTAGAGTCTCTGATGAACTTTGTTGATCAGGCTGGTTGTGTTGTTGGTCCAGCTGAGGCTATAATTCAAGTGTGGTGCGCTTTGGAACTCGTTTACAGCCGCCCGGCGTTAATCAGGGCACGGATGGAGGTTTGTAGCCTCGGAAACTCATTTGATTCGGCGATTTTGGACCTGAACAGCACCTGGACTCTGGAAGGCTGCAGTCAAAAAGAACACTGTGGCCTGGATTGAAGATAAACAAAAGAACTATCTAATCTAGTTTCTGCGCGACCTTGGAAAAGAAGAAGGCTGTTGGGAACTATTCTCCTGGAGTGAAGCTGAGAGACACTGCTGACCCCCTCCCCCTCCCTCCCCAGAGGTCCCTGGGAGTGTGCTCAGAGGCGCCGAGCTTAACATCTGCTGAACTGTGTTATCTGAAGTGCTGCTCACAGACTCTTTGATCTCCTTGCATGTCGTCAAATCTGCAACAATGTCTTGTCTGGCTGTGCTTATGCTGATAGAGTTTTTGGGACTTTATCATAGAGTGTCTTAAGGCAATCTTTGATAGATTCTTTTTTTGAATATCACAAATGATACCTATTGTGTTTTTCCTTTTTCCATATCTGTTTGACCTTCATCTGGAGACGGATGAGCGCGGCCGCGCAGAAGAACATGTAATGTGTTTGGAAATGCTGCAGCTTGCATACTCTTCCCTCTACCGGACGACTGTGCTACATAATCACGTTGTATTACGGTGCAATGTTAATAAATAAATCTCTCTCTCTTATCTCTCTCTTATCTCTCTTGATCTTCCTAGGTTACTTGAGGAACATGTGGAGGGGCTGGAAGCATCAGTAGCAGAGGCAGAAATTAGAACAGCAATTTTGAGGATGAAAGTAGGGAAATCACCCTGCTATGATGGCCTCCCTGCAGAATATTATAGAACATATATTGACATTCTGGCCCCAGTGTTACAAAAAGTATATCAGGAAACCTTTGAGAGAGGACAGCTTCCCCCTACTTTCAACGAAGCATTAATTTCTCTAATCCCAAAAAAAGATAAAGACAGTTCAGACCCATCAAATTACAGGCCCATCAGTCTACTTAATGTAGATTGTAAAATACTAACCAAAGTGTTGGCTTTACGCTTACAACGAGTCCTTCCCAGCATTATACATCAAAATCAGGCAGGCTTTATGAAAAACCGTTCCTCTTCTGATAACATGAGAAAACTGATGCACTTGATGTGGCTGAGCCAATCGGGGGATGAACCAGGAGCTGCCATCTCCCTAGATGCTGAGAAAGCATTTGATAAGGTGGAATGGAACTTTCTTTTCTCTGCCCTGTCCAATTTTGGATTTGGACCTCATTTTACTAATTGGATTAGAATTCTATATAAGGAACCAAAGGCTGCAGTAATAACCAACGGTATTATTTCACCTTTCTTTGAATTATCACGGGGGACCCGACAGGGATGCTCTCTCAGCCCTTTGTTATTTAATATATTCATAGAAACCCTGGCAGTGGGTATCAGGGCAAATAAGGACATTAAAGGGGTATACATGGGTCAACAAGAACACAAATTGCTTCTATACGCAGACGATATTTTAGCACTCATCACCCATCCACTTACATCCTTGCCATATCTGATGGACACCATACAGTCATTTTCAGAGGTGTCGGGTTACACAGTAAATTGGACTAAGTCAGAGGCCATGCCATTATCTGCTTTATGTCACTCAAATATGGTGGAAAATTTTAAATTTAAATGGACACCTACAGGTATGAAATATCTGGGTATTAGACTTAGTAGGGAGCTGGAAGAATTAACCTCATTAAATTTTAATCCGGTGTTATCAAAAATTAAAACAAACTTTCAAAAGTGGGAAAAGATTAATTTAACTTTGTGGGGTAAGATTAATGTTATTAAAATGATCACCACACCTCAGTTTAATTACTTGTTAATGATGCTGCTCGTTACAATCCCGCCAGACATTTTTAAAAGGTATGAAAACTTGATTTAGGCCCTGTACACACGTAGCCGTTTATCAGTAAAACCGAACAGTTTATGATACGGTTTGGCCTTTGATCCACACGTGAACTCTGGTTGATGTAACTATAAACGAATAATAACAAAACTCCGGCCAAAGTGAAGATTTGAGAACTCTCCGCTTTCGAGTCTGCGTGTGCACTTTCAGAACGGAGCTTTCTGCTCCACCGCCTCCAGCTGCTGCGGCGCTGACAGTCACACAATGCTCTAAAAAAAGCACTAAAACGTCAACCTACCTGCTCTACATGATTCCCAGTCGACATTTTCCTGCGTTTTATTAATTTTGTACTCCAACACGGTATTTAATAGTAGTTCAACCTCACGGTCTGTCCACACAAACTAAAGAAAATAAATAAATAAATAACAGGAAGTCGCGGCAGTTGGAGGGTTGTGACAGCACTACACTGCCATCTATGGGTTCAGCATATTCATTACAACGCTCTCTGGTGAAATAAAACGGGACATGTAGACAAACATTTTAAATATTCGAACATGTATGGACAGATGGGTTTTTTTTGCGCAAATATTCGTTTTTCAAACACCAGGCTACGTGTGTACAGGGCCTAAGTCTTTCTTGTGGGGAGATAAAAGAGCAAGAATTAAATTAGATAAATTATATGCCTCTAAAGAAAAGGGTGGTCTAGGACTTCCAAATTCGAAACTTTATTATTTGTCTTTTGAAATGATTCAATTAGTTAAACACTGGGAGGAATCTGCGAACGGGCAGGAATGGATAAGCATTGAAACTGATGTTTGTTCACCGTTCCACCCAAGGTGCAAACTGTCCCAAAAAACTGACACAACAAATCCGGTTCTTATTCACTCTAATGAGGTTTGGTCAAAAGTCCATAGATTGTTAGAGCTTCCGCACCAGGTACAGATGTATGCGTCTATCTGGAATAATCCTGCTATAACTATTGGGAAACAACCTGTGTTTTGGGGGCAATGGCATTCACGTGGCATACACACCATTGGTGATTTGTATAAAGATGGACAATTTATGTCCTATGAGGAGTTGACACGTACATTTGAATTGGAAGGCAGAGCAAATCTATGGAAATATTTACAGATGAGACATTGTGTGACTGCCAAAATCAAAGACAGTGTGGAAAATAAGATTTTAGATTTTATTAGACTGCCACGTGATCGCCACACGACCTCCCGGTTTTATAAACTTTTGAGTGGAAGTTTGAGTGGTGAATCACTGAATATTAAACTTATTTGGGAAAGAGATTTGAAAATCAAGTACACAGAGGAAGAATGGCTGGAAGTTCTATCAGGGAGCGGTAAATATGTAAAAGAAGCCCGAAATAAATTCATACAGTATAAAGTGTTACATAGATATTACCATACTCCTACCAGATTGCACAGAATGAAACTAATGACAGATAATTTGTGTTGGAAATGTAAAAAAGAGGTGGGTACATATTTACACTGTTTTTGGGAATGTCCCCTGATTACACCGTTTTGGATTGAAGTTTTGAAGATTCTGAGTGCCTGGTTTGGCTCAGAAGTCCCTCGGACCCCAGAACTGTGTTTACTGGGAGACAGATCCCAAATGCCGGACATTCCCAAAGGAACCCTTTCAATTATCCTGGTCGGTCTTGTGACTGTCACTGGGGATGGCGTGCTGTTGACCTCAACTCGGGATGTTGTGAGTCGGTGGGCGGAATACTTAGAAGACCTCCTCAATCCTACTGGCACGTCTTCCACTGAGGAAGCGGAGCCTGGGGACTTTGGGTCGGGCTCTCCAATCTCTGGTGCTGAGGTCGCCAAGGTGGTTAAAAAGCTCCGCGGTGGCAAGGCTCCGGGGGTGGATGAGATTCGTCCTGAGTTCCTTAGGGCTCTGGATGTTGTGGGGTTGTGTTGGCTTACGCGACTCTGCAATATCGCGTGGACATCGGGGGCAGTTCCCTTGGATTGGCAGACTGGGGTGGTGGTTCCCCTATTCAAAAAGGGGGACCGTAGGGTGTGTTCCAACTATAGAGGGATCACACTCTTAAGCCTCCCTGGTAAGGTACGTCGACAGGGTAGGCCGGGTCCTTCAAAGTATGCAGCCGTTGGATTGGGACACAACATAATAAAAGTCTAAATTAATGGCCCTCATTCACGAACCGTTCGTACGCACAGATTTGTTCTTAAACTGTGCGTACGAGTGATTTAGGATCATTTGTGGCATTCAACAATGTTTTCGTATCCTACGATTTTTTTCAGATACGAACAAAATTTACGAGTGGTCCGGACCTGTCGTATAATTTAGGAGCGTCAGTCTGCTGTCATCCAGACGGATCTTCTCCACGAATAACTTCATATTTCGTTATTTAGAAAATATTTTGGGTTTAAAAAAATCACGCACCATAATTATTCTTGACAATAGGTTATTCTGTTTGAATTAGAATTATAATTTTAAGTTTAATTTGTCTGGTGTGTCGCGCAGGCTTCATGAGTCGTGCGCTCCCCTTGGTCATCAAAGCCGCTCCTCATATTAACACCCAGGTACATAAAATCCCCATACACCGCCGCAGAACAAGTACGAATTAAGACTGATCTTGTGCCAAACACCATCGGAGCAATTGATTATTATATCTGATTCGAAATATAACATGCAGAATGTGGTTACGCACTGACCAGGAGGTGTGCACATAATTTGTGCTGCAAAACATGTTGGCACGCGTCTTGCAGCGCAGCATTTATTGTCCATCCATCTCGCAGACTACAGTATTCCTTGATCTCCTCCTGTCCGTGCTACGGCGAGACGTTTGTTTGAAGCCATTTTCAGATCAAACCATTTATTCTTGATTTCTGATACTGTACGACCCACGGGAGACAAAACATATGCACTACAATATTAATATGATGTTAACTGTAGTTTCGAGACATTTTAAAATGCTTCTGTTCAAAAACACATCCGACACTTGCGGGGGGGGGGGGGTAGCGGTGCGCCACGGCTCTTCTGAATAAGTGAAACTATAATGTAACACAGTACACTAAAATTAAAGATATTTGACCATCCGACACTTGCGGGGGGTGGGGGGGTAGCCACAGCGCGACTGAGAGCAGATCTCCGAACGCGTGAAGTTCCTCCTTTTACTTCTTGAGTTTGAATGAATGGACACTTCCTGCTGTCAGAAGGCAGGAAACGTGGCCTTATATGGTGTTTTGAGGGGTGGGAATTATGTAAATGACCTCTACGCGTGCACGCGCAGCTGTTTAGGACAGGTGGGATTCATTAAATTTACGCAACCCATTTACACACGTTTCCTCAGGATAGAAGACTTTGTTGAATCTGACGTGGCATGTTCGTACGAACGTTTCGTACGAACAAAAGTAGGAGAAATTTAGGATAAAAATACGAACATTTTCGTGAATGAGGGCCATTGTTTCAACTAAGACATATGAGTAGTGGACTGCTTTAAAAACGTAAGTGAAAATTAGATAATAATTTTTTTCTGTGATTTGAATTTAAGATACCTTGTTACTCAAATCTATAGAAACTGTTCTGTTGGTTCAGCATATGGTTGGTAAATAAAAGAAACAATAATTTGAAAAAAAGATTGCAAGAGTTGGTTTATGAAGAAAGCCATGCAAATTATGATGATAAAGGATCATAGTAAATTTCATGATTGTAAAAAAGCGTGAATGGTAAAAATGTTTTTTCAGAATGCATTGCAGCGTAAAGCACGCCATGGTGACGTTGTCTGTGTTCCAATCTTCATTTTAAATGAAATATAGAGGAAATTAATGATGAGTAAATAGATGGCTTTTGTACATAGAACGTTGCCTTCTTTGAGTGAGTTGAGGCAATAATTATATTATGTGTTGTGATGCTTGTACGTTCGCATTTAATGTCAATGAGTGGGGATCGAAGCCACAACCTTGGGATTTGGAGTGGGCTGCCCTGTCGCTGCTCCATCTCGGCAGAGCAGAGTCAGCTGGAAAAACTTGTATTAATAGGCGATAACAGGTGCCAATGTGCTGACTGTACCCTGAAGGTCCTACACTGAAGGTAGCAGGCTCAAGCGGACGTGCTGGAGGATCACACAGCTAACACACTCACGGACTTCCTGCTCCACACCCACAAACAAGTCATGGACAAACATATGGACATAAATGTGCTCCACAAAATACACAACAACACAGTGCTCATACATCTATTGAGCCCAACAAGTTGGAGCAACAACAACAACAAACCTCACAAGCTCCACAAATACAAATGCCTGGACGAAGTTGGGAAAAGACACCCCCACCATTGATGAGTGGCTCCAGAAAATTCACTCAACAACCTGACCTATGTCTGTCCACATGTGGGATGCCCCAAGAACAAATGAGATCCGGTGGAGGATCCTCAAGGTCCCAGGACTCTGGCAGAGGAATTGTCTGTACCTACCTATTGTCTGTACCACTGTAGTAAAATATGAAATGATTGTGCCCTTAGTACACTTATTGGAAATGTGAGTTAAAGGTTCAGTCTGCAATTTCTGTAGAACATCAGCACTTAGAAAAAATTTCAACAAGCAAAGCATTCTGATCCCTCCCCCTCAGAGCCATATATGGCTCTGCCCCCTTGTGGTCTGTTAAAATTCAAATTCAAGCTCTGTTTTTATTGGCTGATTCAAATTCAAGCTCGGTTTTTATTGGCTGGTTACAAACTTTGTTTTTATTGGCTGGAAAATGGCGGGTCACTTTTTCTTTTTAGAAATGCTTATTTACCACCTGGAGAAGAAAGGGGACAATATTTTTTTTTAGTTTTTTCAGAGATTACCTCTCTAACATCAATCTAGTGACAGAGTGAAGAAATATGTTAAAAATAAATTGTTAGAAAAGTTACATATAGCAGCTTTAAAAACTGTAAAAACATTGAAAATGCCATTCAAAGTCCAAAATCAGCAGAAGTGATGCAAACACATGTAGAAACAGAAAAAATGCCATTGATGTCCAAATGTTGTGACACAGACACACAAACACAAGAAATGACATCCAGATACCAAAAGATGTTAAACCGAGGCAAAATGGTACAAAGATAATGACGTTTACAGTCAATGTCAAAATGTTGTGAAACATGCAAAAACGTACAAAATCAATATCAAAAAGCACATAAACATGCTAAAGAACATGAGAAGTGCCCTCTAATGTCCAAAAGCAGTGAACTAAGACAAAAACATAAACCATAGAAATTGTAATCCAATGTCAAAAACCAACATCGTTGTAGGTTTTTGTTCCAGTGTTTTTACGTTTGTCATTTTGGTATCCATTTTTCACAATCTTGTGCACAATTGTGTCTGTTTCATATTTATTGGTTATAGTGGCAGTTACAGGTTTTTATGACAGTGCTGCTGATTTTGGACACTTTCCATGTTTTCAATGCTTTTAGCTCTCATTTCACAAATTTTGGATTTTAGCAGACTGATTCAATGAGCTTGGTCCGCATTGCCGGCAGTGTCAGGCTCGTTTCCGGTGAGAGTTGGACTCCGCCAAGGTTGCCCTTTGTCACCGATTCTGTTCATAACTTTTATGGACAGAATTTCTAGGCGCAGCCAAGGTGTTGAGAGGATCCGTTTTGGTGACCTTAGAATCGCTTCTCTGTTTTTTGCAGATGATGTGGTCCTACTGGCTTCATCAGTTCGTGATTTACAACTTTCACTGGAGCGGTTTGCAGCCGAGTGTGATGCGGCCGGGATGAGGATCAGTTCCTCCAAGTCCGAGGCCATGGTCTTGAGCCGGAAAAGGGTAGCATGCCCTCTCCGGGTCGGGGAGGAGGTCCTGCCCCAAGTGGAGGAGTTTAAGTATCTCGGGATCTTGTTCACGAATGAGGGAAAACTGGAGCGTGAGATCGATAGGCGGATAGGTGCAGCGTCCGCAGTGAAGCGGGCGCTGTACCGGTCTGTCGTGGTGAAGAGAGAGCTGAGTCAAAAGGCAAAGCTCTCAATTTACCGATCGATCTACGTTCCCACCCTCATCTATGGTCATGAGCTTTGGGTTATGACCGAAAGAACAAGATCTCGGATACAAGCGGCTGAAATGAGTTTTCTCCGCAGGGTGGCTGGACTCTCCCTTAGAGATAGGGTGAGAAGCTCAGTCATCCGGGAGGGACTCGGAGTAGAGCCGCTGCTTCTCCACATCGAGAGGAGCCAGTTGAGGTGGCTCGGGCATCTGGTTAGGATGCCTCCTGGACGCCTCCCTGGTGAGGTGTTCCGGGCACGTCCCACCGGGAGGAGACCCAGAGGAAGACCCAGGACGCGCTGGAGGGACTATGTTTCTCGGCTGGCCTGGGAACGCCTTGGGATTCCCCCGGAGGAACTGCTCCAAGTGGCTGGGGAGAGGGAAGTCTGGGCCTCCCTACTTAGGCTGCTACCCCCGCGACCCGACCCCGGATAAGCGGAAGAAGATGGATGGATGGATGGATGGATGGATGGATGGATTCAATGTTTTTGCAGGTTGCTCAACTACAAAAACATAATTGCAATCCACATCAAAAAGCAGACAAACTGAATAAAAAACACAGAAAAGGCCAGTGAAAGTCCAAAAAACTTAAAAATAAATAAATAAATAAATAAATAAAATAAAGGAAATGTGAGTTAAAACTGTAAAAACATTGAAAATGCCATCCAAAGTCCATAATCAGCAGAAGTGAAGCAAACACCTGTGGAAACAAGAAAAATGCCATTAATGTCCACATGTTGTGATACGGACACACAAACACAAGAATTGACATCCAAATACCAAAAGAAGTGAAACTGAGGCAAAATGGTGCAAAGATAATGACGTTTACAGCCAACGTCAAAATGTTGTGAAACATGCAAAAACCTACAAAATCAAGTAAATTGCAAAACAATATCAAACATCACAGAAACACGCTAAAAAATAATGGAAAGTGCCCTCTAATTGTCCAAAAGCAAACAGAACCAAGACAAAATTATAAACCATAGAAATAGCAATCCAATGTCAAAAACCAACATCGTTGCAGGTTTTTGCTCCAGTGTTTTTACTTTTGTCATTTTGGTATCAATTTTTCATAATTTTGTGCACAATTGTGTCTGTTTCATATTTATTGGTTATCGTGGCAGTTACAGGTTTTTATGACAGTGCTGCTGATTTTGGACATTTTCCATGTATTTAATGCTTTTAGCTCTCATTTCACAAATTTTGGATTTAAGAAGACTGATTCAATGTTTTTGCAGGTTGCTCAACTGCAAAAACATAATTGCAATCCACATCAAAAAGCAGACAAACTGCCTCAAAAACACAGAAAAGGCCAGTGAAAGTCCCAAAAAATGCAATAAATAAATAAAAAAGAAAATGCGATATAAAACTGTAAAAACATTGAAAATGGCAGGCACATAAGAACAAGGTAAGTATCTCATGGCACTTCAAAGTTTTAACCTAGACATCCACTATCCCAGCTAGCAAGCAAATGTTCAGATGACGTTCAGTGAACATCGTCTAAAGGTCGAATGTCAAATGTTCGAGACCCAACCTTGTCTGAACGTTGCCTAATGTTAACGCTGAACGTTCATTCACTAGAAAAAAAAATTGGTGTAATTTCATTCAATTTGTTCTTACAACTTTGAAACTTTAATGGTTGTTATTATTTATGACCAAATCTCTATTTTTGTTTTGTTACAAAAAGTGTGCACTTCTGACATTGTCTGAACTTTGTCTGAACGTTCACTATGAACATGACATGACAATCATGTTTGCTGTGACTTCTTTAATCAGTCTTTATATCTTCAATAGAGCAATGGGCCCACGTACGAGAGCCCCACTCATATGGGTTATTTATCTATAACCATAATTACATGGTTGTTATTGTCACCAGATCTCTATTTTTGTCTTGTTAAAGTGTGCACTTCTGATGTTGTCTTTGCTATCACTGTAAACTATCTATTGCTGTGAAAAACAAATGTTTGCTGTGATCATTTAATCAGTTTTTTATATATAAAACCTTATGGTTATTGTCACCAAATCTTTATTTTTGTCTTGATATGAAAGTGCACATTTCTGACGTTTTCTGAATGTTTGCTTACTGTGAGAAAAAAAACAAGTGGCATAATTTTATTTGATTAGTTTTTTAATCTTTAAAACTTTAATGGTCATTAATTATTATCACCAAATCTCTATTTTTGTTTCGAAGTGCACTTCTAATGTCGTCTGTGTCACATTACGGTGTGTGAGAGAACCCAGTGGGTGCAAACAAGTAGACACTCGGAGGCAGGAGTAAAAAAAATCCAAAACATTTAAAGGGGACCACATGTTCAAAATTCACTTTTTAATGTTTTTTTAACTCAACTTTGGGTATTTACTTCATAAAAAAAACAGTCCTAAGGCCAAAAAAAATGCACCCAGTGGTTTATTTACTCTAAGTAGATTTATTTATCTTTGATAGAAACACTTCGTTTTGCACTTCCTGCGGTTTGTGATATCACAAACCGTAGCCACAACCCACCTCAACCCTGAGTCCAGCCCTCAACTAGCAACCCCTGGTGCGACTCCACCCACTTCAGTATAAAAGAGTTGACGGTTGATTTTCCTGATTTCATGTCAGCACAATGGTTAAAAATGTCACAGAGTCTAGCCAGCTAACTCTCTGACCCTCCTGGCCCAGATAATGGAGCGCGCACTAAGCAGATTTAAAATTGATAGTTTTCAGATGGGAGGCTTGAATGAACAGCGATGCAGCATGGTGCTGTGTGTGTGTGTGTGTGTATGTGTTGGTTTATGTGTCATTAGCAAGACAGACTACGTACCGCTAAACCTCATTGACAAACCCATGTGTGTGTATGTGTGTGTGTGCCGGGCCCAAAGCGCGGCTGAGCGAGGGACACAGATAACAAGACAGCCCCGCTGTGAGTGTGTGTGTGTGTGTGTGTGTGTGTGTCCGCAAGTGACATCCGCTCCGCTACCTCCAGCTCGCGCGCACAGGAAGAGGGAGGGAGACGTCAGGGAGGGAGTTGGACATTTATTACAGAGGAAAAATTAAAAATGACACGACAACTTGTACACGTCTGATCTGTCCCACAATAAATACGGTCGCAGTCCAGTTCAGCTCAGCGTGAGTTCAGACATCCTCGTCTGCCTTTGGAGGGCGGAGTTAATGTAAGCAGATCTTTGAAGGGCGTGCCACGAGATCTCATTATCATAAACCGGTCGTTCAAAACGAAAGTTAAAAATGGCAGAATTAAAAAGGGTATAATTGATTATCTAAGAATTATTTTGTGTATTAAATTGAATGAACACTGTCTGGATACCCCAAAGACATACCATAAAAATTTTAAAAACCTATCTGTGGTCTCCTTTAATCACAAAAATTCAAAAACACTGACAAGGCAGTGATACAAAAATGTAGAGAAACTGTAGCTGTGGCTTAACTTGATACACTAGAAAACTGTAGCTAGAAACTTAGGCTTAACTCTAGAAACTGTAGCTAGAAACTGTGGCATAATCCTGTACACTAGAAACGGTAGCTCTAACAGGGGTACCAATACTAGAACTCAAAATACTGGTAGAGAACGTACTCACAGACCAAGAAGTTGGACACAACACACCAGGGGAAAACGAACGAATGACCCGAAGAAGACACACACTACCACGCTGACTAAAATATGCATCATAATTAACTATAATCACATACACCTGAGACACAGGACTGAGAGAAAACAGGGTGTAAGGATAGGGACAGACCAACAGGGGGAGACAACACACAGACCAAAGGGACAACATGTAAGGAGGGAGACAGACCAACAGACGGGGACAGAGGGAAGCCAGCCATCCTTCACATACACCTGAGATGCAGGACTGAGAGACAACAGGGTGTAAGGAGGGGAACAGACCAACAGGGGAAGACAACACACAGACCTGAGGGACAACATATAAGGAGGGAGACAGACCAATAGATGAGGGAGGGAGACAACACGCAGACCTGAGGGACAACATGTAAAGAGGGTGACAGAGGGAAGCCATCCTTACAGAACCCCTCCCCCCCAAAGACGCCCCTAGGCATCCCCAAAGAACACCTAACAACCAGGGTGGGCGGAGGAAGGAACCAACAGGGACGGCGGGCACAAAGGCAACACAAGGACAGGGAACAAAACACAAGGACAACAAACGAAAAACCGACAAGAACAGGGCCCGGGACAAAAACGAAACACAAAGACTAAAACCAGAAAATACAGTGAGAGCCACAAAAAAGAAAACCAGAACCAGGAACACTACGGAAACTAAACCCAGACTAAACCTGGACCAAAACTAGAAAGTCAAAACAACATCAAGCATCGTGGCCAGGAAGTCGACAGCAGCCAAAGACCCCTCAGGTGAGCGACCTGGAGACCATCCATCGTGTAGGATCCCATCCGGCGGACGACCGGGGGACTGCCCAACGTGTAGGACCACTTCAGGCGGGCGACCATGAGGCCGTCCAACACCAAAGGCAGGAACTATTAATTTCATTTCATTTATTTATTTATTTAAGTTAGGACAATGCATATTAATCAACATGACAACAGTAAGCAGTAATGTAAATATGCCGGAGTTAGCACAATAGCTAATTTGCATCCGTTGTCCTAAGGCAGGTAAGAATAAGAAACGTCCCATAAAACAAAAGAGCAGAGAAAAATACAAACATAATAATAATAATAATAATGAATTCAATTTATAACGCACTTTTCATTAGTGAAAATCTCAAAGTGCTACACACATTGAATGCTACACACATTCATACATCGGTAGCGGCAGACTACCATGCAAGGTGCTTTCCAGTCCTACCGGGAGCAACTCGGGGTTAAGTGTCTTGCTCAAGGACACACTGACACATGGTGTGGGGAACCGGGATTCGAACCGCCAACCTTCCGATCGGGGGACGACTGCCATTACCACTACGCCACGGCCGTCCATCATAACACAACATAAAATTACAATTAAAATATGATGCCATAAGAAAATAGACAAAGTAATCTAAACATGAGTGCACTTCTGACTAGTTTTCAGCCAAAGTTTCAGAGAATTTTTAAAGCTGGAGTAGGTGCCACAGTTCCTGATGGAAACTGGCAGTGTGTTCCATGACTGCGTGCCTCTGATGGACACCACCATTTCGCCAAATTTAGTCCTACGCCGCTGTACATCACAATCTCCTCTGGTCAGTGCTCTTGTGTTTACTGTACTTGCTTTTTTACTTATAAAATATATTAAAGGAGGAGGAGCAAGTACAGTCAAAACTTTAAAAATCAGGCAAACGTCCATAAAAATCTGATAGCTATTAAAATCCAAAATTTTGTACTTATTTATGATGTTGCAATAATGATACTGTATTGGCTTTTTGTCAAAAATGATCAGTGTTTCCTTTAAAAGAGTCTTTAGGGGCTTCATGACGATCTCTGAAGTATGAGACCATGTGGTATAACAATAGGCTATATGGCTGAAGATCATGGCACGCATGTAAGCCTTTGCTGATTCTGTTGTCAGAGAAGGTCTTATATGTTTGAAATTTGCCAAATTAAGTTTAATTATATGTGAAATTCTCTTTACGTGTTGCTTGAAATTTAGATTGGAATCAAAAATGACTCTGAGGTATTTAAATTGTTCAACCACATCTACTATCTCGCCATTGACCAATACAGATGGTTGCTAATTATCTGCTGGCAGCCGAGAGAAAAGCATACAGACTGTTTTTTAAATGTTGAGATGTAGACAAGAGTCCTGGAGCCAGTGAGACACCGGCATCATGGCACTAGAAAGCACAGCAGCAGCTTCATTTTTTGTTTTTCCATGAACATACAATACAGTATCATCTGCACATAATTGCATTTTTACAGTTTTGCAAACATTTGGCAAATCATTAACATATAGGCTATGGTGGCAAAAACTTAGTCGACTGGTGCACAAGGTGAAGGAACGTCAGCAAGCACAGTGCCATTGACGTCTGACGTGGAGACGTCGAGTGGAGACACGTCGAGCGGCGTAGAGACGTGAGAGTCGGGACGTCAGGCATAGAGACGAGAGTCGAGGTGTCTGGCGTAAAAGACGAGAGTGCAACAGGCTCTTGCAGCGGGCTCAGGCGGGGGCCTGTGGATTTGTCGCTGTTGGCATCCCGGGGGTCATTGTGTGTCGTCGCTGGTGGAGCTCGTCCGGTTCTCCCCCTTAGTCAGATCTGGGGAGAGGGTGAGTGGCTCGTCCTGTTCGGGTGGCCCTGGGGACTCTGGGCTCAGGGTCCTTCTTGGGGTCTTGGGCTTTGATTGCCCCTTCATCTGCCTCGGGCCTTGGGGGAGGGCGGATCTCTGATGCTTCACGGTCGATACGGAATGTTCTATTAGAGGAACCTTATTCACTTATGCATGTTCACAGCCACACACAAATGGATGTAGGGATGTATATGTAGATATATGTGGAACCTTATTCACTTATGCATGCTCACAACCACACACAAATGGATGCAGGGATGTATATGTAGATATCATATGCATATACAGATATACTATGCAAAAAACTCAGGACAGTGTTAGTTTTACTATTTTATGCTTATGTCTATTATTATATGTTTCAGTGTTTCAATGTTTAGATGTTTACTGTTGCACCGAGGGACTGAGAGAAACGCAATTTCGGTCCTGTGTATGTCCTGTACAGTACATATTGCAGATCTGACAATAAAGTTGACTTTGACTTTGACTTTGATATGTAGATGGATATGTGATATGAATGTATATGTATATATATTTGTAGGTATGGGTATGTTTATTTATGGAAATCTACTGCAAGGTCATGAATATTATTAGTCTTTATGCATGTGTATTTTGTTGCTGTGTTTTGTCACGTGCTTTGCAGGATTGCGGACGGAGGTTGGGTGTGTTTGCCTTGTGCTCTTTTTGTGGATAATTGTTGTGTTTTGTTGTCTTACTTTAAAAAAAGACGAGAGTCGAGACGTCTGGCGTAGAGACGAGAGTCAAGGCGTCTGACGTAGAGACGAGAGTCGAGAGACGTCTGGTGTAGAGACGAGAGTCGAGGCATCTGGCGTAGAGACAAGAGTCGAGGCATCTGGCGTAGAGACGAGAGTCGAGGAGGCGTCTGGCGTGGAGACGAGAGTCGAGGAGACGTCTGGCGTAGAGACAAGAGTCGAGGCATCTGGCGTAGAGACGAGAGTCGAGGAGGCGTCTGGCGTAGAGACGAGAGTCGAGGAGGCGTCTGGCGTGGAGACGAGAGTCGAGGAGACGTCTGGCGTAGAGACGTCTGCTTCTTTGAGCGGCGTGGAGACGTCTGCTTCTTCGAGCGGCGTGGACACGTCTGCTTCTTCGAGCGGCGTGGAGACGTCTGCTTCTTCGAGCGGCGTAGCTAACGTGAGCTAACTTGTAGCTAATGTAAGCTAACTTGTGTCTACGTCACTGCGGCAGACGATTTAGGGCCTAAACAGTTTAGAAAATAAGTTGTTCTATCCAAGTAAGTATTGTACAGCAGGTCCATTCAATGAGACGATGCGCACGAGTTGCCGCTGCGATGAGCCCAGATTCTGACCAGTGCATGTTTTTATGCAGATTAAACAGCATTCAGTTCAACACTCGTCTTCTGGTTATCATTAAACACAACGCAGAGTGAACTATAAGAAGAATAAAAACAAACTGACAGGTTGATATTATTTGGACCGAGCTAACTTAATATCCAGCCAAGTTCAACACGGTTTTCTCCTTGCTGGATTTGAATATCCAGGTCTGTCTGGCCCCAACCACTTCACCTCCAGTTTTTCATCAATAAACATTAAGGAAAAGGGGTTATTGATTAAATAATCCACCTCATAAGCCACCAGCTAATATTGCTGCCATCGCGTCCGGTCTACACCAAACCACGCCCACATACACTCACACTCGAGGCACGTTATTGTAGTCCATCCTCATTGGATGAATCCTGTGGCTGTGGGCTGACCCTGGGCTGACCAGAATTAGCCCCAATCAGAGCCTGGCTCCAATGAGCCGCAATATGAGGGGGCATGGCCAGACGTCTGTCAATCATTCTGAACCATGAAGGAACAGTAACGGAGAACGGGGCTGTCAGAATTTAGCCCTTTGGAACGACCTAGGGATTTTCTCCAGGCAGTTTGACACCAGTTTTCTTGTAAATTTAACTAAATATGACATTATTTATCAAAATTTATTTACATTAAAGTTGTTATTTTGAAGTTGTTTATTTTTAAATCTTTTTTGTAAATGCCAGGAGCGAGGGCTTAGGCCTCCTAGCCCATTGATACCAGCTGTCACCGAATAAGTCAGGTAGCTTTCTAGCAAAACAGCTAAAAATAAATAAGGAAAAAACAAATATAGTTGGTGTTAAAGACTGGGAATACCAGTGACGTGCGGTCAGGGGCGGCAAATGAGGCCACGCCTCCCCTGTCATCATGGAAAGAAAAAAATGTAAATTGAAAAAATTTATGTAATTATTGTATTGTAACGACCCTGAGTTTGGGTCTGTGTATTTGTTGGGGAGTTGTATTTGTGTTCCTTCCTTTGTGTGTGGGGTGTCAGGGACTTCCCCCATATGATTCTGTATATGATTCTGTTGACCCCCGCCCTCATGTGTTGGACTGGTCGTGGGGGTAGGGGAGGGGTAGGGGCAAGGAGGAGGGACCGGGAAAAGAGAGACGAAGAAGAAGAGTCATAGAACATGTGGTTGTTAGCAGGCAGCTACCAGTGTGTTCACTCACGTGTGTACCGCGTTTTCGTTGGAGGCGTGAGCTGCAGCCTCGGTAATAGCAGCTCTTCCCTGTTTCTAGATAAACCCTGTTTGGCTGGACTCCGTCTGCAATGTTGGCATCATTACATTGGTGTCAGAAGTAAACCAACGCTATCGAGCCGAGTGAGTACTACTAGCTCATCGCTTCCACCCGCAACATCAGCGTCATGGACGGAGCGTTCTCCCGAGTGAAGTTTAAAGCGGAGGGACTAGAGGACGAGGAGGCCTGGAGAGAGGAGTTCGCTAAAATAACTCAGGTGAAAGCTGCTCTGCACAGCTCTGCAGCGAGCATGGCTGCAGAAGCAGGACTGAGTACTGGCGGGGGGGCGGGTACATCAACGCCATTTTCTCCAAGAGTGCCAAAAGACTCACATGGTGGCGGCCATGACAGTTACGACAGCATCATCCAAAACGTCACCATCCCGTTGAAGACGCCCAAGTACTCTGGTAGGTCCAGCTGGGAGGCCTTCTATGCACAGTTTCAGCTGCTGGCTCATGCAGGGAGGTGGACAGCGGAGCATAAAGCCCTGCAGCTGGCTCTCTGTCTACAAGATGATGCACTGGACTGCCTGTTGCTGCTGGGCTCAGAGGACAGAAAATACTATTATGCCCTAGTTGGAGCTCTAAAAAAGCGGTTTGGACAATGTGTGCAACCAGATATTTTTAAAAATAAACTCAGCAACAGGAGCAGGTTGCCGGGTGAACCCCTGCGTGTTTTGGCTAATGACATTGAGAGCCTCACACGCAGAGCCTATTCACACATGCAAGGGCGTAACTTTAGGTCTAACATTGGGAGGGTTATGCTCTCTACCAATTTATTTATCGAATAAATAACTTTTTTTTATGATTCAGGATATTTTAGGGTTAAAATATATTGTAATGCTTTTACTGTGATTTACTGTGATTTACTTAAAGGTACTATCTGCGATTTCTGCAAAGCCCTGAAACTTAGAAAAATTTTGAACAGAGACCGTTCTCCCTCCTCCCCCTTGCATTCTGGCTGACCTGCAACTCCGCCTCCTTAGCTCCTCCCCCACAGCTTGGCTGTCTCGTGAACGCGCATGCTTGTAAACACAGTTGTAATGGCGTCGGCGCAGTCTTTACACCGGTAAGGATAGACTATTTGCTTCTCAAATCTTTGCGTATTTGTAATAAAGTATCGTAAATTATGTATAACCCTTTCAATAAGTTATGTGTAGCTCTTACTTTGTGTTACATTTTATCTGTGTTATGCATCTAGTTTTGAAACATTGTCGATGGGCTTCCGATGAGGATTTTACACCCAGAGGTGTACTTCTACGTCCGAAGAAGAGGAACCCAGGATGTTCTCATAGTCACCATGTTTTCATGCAAACATTAAAATGATGATTGGATGAACAGTACTGTTGCTTTGTCTTATTCTTCATGAACATGCAGTGAAATAATTTTCTATTTGAAAGAACACAGCGACAAAATCTTTTTTATTTATTTATTTAGACAATAAATACACAAAAAACCTAAATAAATATGTGACAAGGATCATCAAACCGTTACATAACGCAGACTTAAATAACCATAAATAAAGCACTGAGCATCCACCCTGATGTTAAATACTCTGTTGTGTACTTAGTTTGATTTAAATAACTTTTTAATAAAACTGGACAGAAATTAAACAGAACTTAATTAACTCCAAATTCTTCCAAACCTGCAGCCTTCAGGGCAACAGAACAGCAAGCAGGGCCCAGGTGACTGATCTGGTCTTCACTTAAGTGGGTCAGGTCAGTAAATATGTGCAGCTTCTCCAGATTGTCAGCTTGTCCAAACATCTAAAGTCCATAGAGAACCACCTGATCTCCACTCTTTCATTTGTGTATATATATATATATATATATATATATATATATATATATATATATATATATATATATATATATATATATATATATATATATGTATATTATATATATATATATATATATATATATATATATATATATATATATATATATATATATATATATATATATATATATATTATATATATATATATATATATATATATTATATATATATATATATTATATATATATATATATATATATATATATATATATATATATATATATATATATATATATATATATATATATATATATATATATATATATATATATATATATATATATATATATATATATATATATATATATATATATATATATATATATATATATATATATATATATATATATATATATATATATATATATATATATATATATATATATATATATATATATATATATATATATATATATATATATATATATATATATATATGATGTAGAATGATGAACAGAAATTCTACCATTGCTGTTCATCATTCTTTAGTTAGTAGCAGGTCACTTTTGTAAATGAGCCCTCGAGGCTCAATGAGATTTACCTGACTAAATAAAGGTTGAATGAATGAATGAATATATATATATACAGTATATATAAATAAAAAAATTAAGGTTCATTGATAAACTTCATCAACTCGTTTAAAAGTTCTTTTCTTTTAATTGAGGATTTTTGGGATTGAAATTGCCCCAAGGCCACACCCTGCCACAGATCTTTGGAGGACACCCCACGTGGAGATGGTCTTCATCTGGTCTCCATGGGTCAGTCCTCAGTGCTGGTTGATCACCTTCGGTCTCACGCAGGTGCAACCCACTGAGATGAGTTTGGACTCCAGGCGGTAGTGGTAGCTGTGCCTGGCCCTGGCGTCTTGACTCGCCTCAGAACCAGCACCTGATGCAGAATGGGACGGGACTCCAGGCCCCCGTCCTCCAGTCCTTGGTGGTCCAGGCAGGTTTTGAGCAAACAGTGAGCCTGCGACAGCGCATGAGGGAACATGTTGTCATCCCTGGAGATGCTGAGGACAGAGAGGAGACAAAAACTGTTAACAGGACTCTGAGCTTCATGAAGGACAACACACTGAGGAGCTGAAGCCTCACTTGTAGGTCCACGGTGAGATGGAGTCGCTGGCCAAAGAACTGACTTTTAGGCTGGGAACTAAATTGTTTGGGTCCAAACGCAGAGGGACCGTTTCTTCTGCTAAACCTTCAAAGGACTTCCTGTGTGGCTTTGCTGCTGTCTGTGGGACCACCACCACCATCATCATCAACAGGACAGCGCTGACAACCTGAGGAAGAAGAACATTCATTCATTCAACCTTTATTTATACAGGCTAGCCTCGTTGAGCCACGGGGACTCATTTACAAGAGAGACCTGTCTCACTCACACCCAGGGTCAATTTAGAGTTACCAATCAGTCTAACATGCATGTTTTTGGACTGTGGGAGGAAACCGGAGAACCCGGAGAAAACCCACGCATGCACGGAGAGAACATGCAATAACAAGTCACTTTCATCATTGTCGTCGTAATGTCTAGCGAAGACATACTGAAACAAAAAAAATATAAACGTAAAAAACAAACTAACATTGATACTGAGGAAACACATTACATATTTTATTAAAGCAACAATAATCAAGTTTGATCATGAAATAAAGAAACATGTACTTGGGAACCAGTACAATAAATTCTCTCAATAAAAGTTAATGAGACTAACTCGAAAGTATAGACAAAATCATATTTTTAACACGCACTAAAATACGTACGTTCAGTGCAAGTGTATGTTATACATGAACACAGAATTTTAATTAAGTCATCTTTTTAAAAATTCTTAAATTTATAAAGTTGTACATTTTCTGTGACGCGGTTAGAAAAATAAAATAATAAAAAAATAAGCTTCAAAGATATTTATTGTCAATATTGTGCATCTGTATTATTCTAATTTTATGTCCACTAAAATTGCAGCACAGAAAAGCCATAACAATAAAGAAATACATTATATAAAAACTGGAGCGTGAGATCGATAGGCGGATAGGTGCAGCATCCGCAGTGAAGCGGGCGCTGTACCGGTCTGTCGTGGTGAAGAGAGAGCTGAGTCAAAAGGCAAAGCTCTCAATTTACCGATCGATCTACGTTCCCACCCTCATCTATGGTCATGAGCTTTGGGTTGTGACCGAAAGAACGAGATCTCGGATACAAGCGGCTGAAATGAGTTTTCTCCGCAGGGTGTCTGGACTCTCCCTTAGAGATAGGGTGAGAAGCTCAGTCATCCGGGAGGGACTCGGAGTAGAGCCGCTGCTTCTCCACATCGAGAGGAGCCAGTTGAGGTGGCTCGGGCATCTGGTTAGGATGCCTCCTGGACGCCTCCCTGGTGAGGTGTTCCGGGCATGTCCCACCGGGAGGAGACCCAGAGGAAGACCCAGGACGCGCTGGAGGGACTATGTTTCTCGGCTGGCCTGGGAACGCCTTGGGATTCCCCCGGAGGAGCTGCTCCAAGTGGCTGGGGAGAGGGAAGTCTGGGCCTCCCTACTTAGGCTGCTACCCCCGCGACCCGACCCCGGATCCATCCATCCATCCATTTTCTTCCGCTTATCCGGGGTCGGGTCGCGGGGGTAGCAGCCTAAGTAGGGAGGCCCAGACTTCCCTCTCCCCAGCCACTTGGAGCAGCTCCTCTGGGGGAATCCCAAGGCGTTCCCAGGCCAGCCGAGAAACATAGTCCCTCCAGCGTATCCTGGGTCTTCCTCTGGGTCTCCTCCCGGTGGGACATGCCCGGAACACCTCACCAGGGAGGCGTCCAGGAGGCATCCTAACCAGATGCCCGAGCCACCTCAACTGGCTCCTCTCGATGTGGAGAAGCAGCGGCTCTACTCCGAGTCCCTCCCGGATGACTGAGCTTCTCACCCTATCTCTAAGGGAGAGTCCAGCCACCCTGCGGAGAAAACTCATTTCAGCCGCTTGTATCCGAGATCTTGTTCTTTCGGTCATAACCCAAAGCTCATGACCATAGATGAGGGTGGGAACGTAGATCGATCGGTAAATTGAGAGCTTTGCCTTTTGACTCAGCTCTCTCTTCACCACGACAGACCGGTACAGCGCCCGCTTCACTGCGGACGCTGCACCTATCCGCCTATCGATCTCACGCTCCAGTTTTCCCTCATTCGTGAACAAGATCCCGAGATACTTAAACTCCTCCACTTGGGGCAGGACCTCCTCCCCGACCCGGAGAGGGCACGCTACCCTTTTCCGGCTCAAGACCATGGCCTCGGATTTGGAGGAACTGATCCTCATCCCGGCCGCATCGCATTCAGCTGCAAACCGCTCCAGTGAAAGCTGTAGATCACGAGCTGATGAAGCCAATAGGACCACATCATCTGCAAAAAACAGAGAAGCGATTCTAAGGCCACCAAAACGGATCCTCTCAACACCTTGGCTGCGCCTAGAAATTCTGTCCATAAAAGTTATAAACAGAATCGGTGACAAAGGGCAACCTTGGCGGAGTCCAACTCTCACCGGAAACGAGCCTGACTTACTGCCGGCAATGCGGACCAAGCTCTGACACCGGTCGTACAGGGACCTAACAGCCCATATCAATAGGTGAGGGACGAGACAAAGCGCAGCCCACAAGACCCCTTATGATGAGTAATATAAATGGAAACAATGTTCCCTCGCCCGGACGCGGGTCACCGGGGCCCCACTCTGGAGCCAGGCCCGGAGGAGGGGCACGTTGGCGAGCGCCTGGTGGCCGGGCTTTCACCCATGGAGCTCGGCCGGGCACAGCCCGAAGAGGAGACGTGGGTCCCCCTTCCCATAGGCTCACCACCTGTGGGAGGGGCCAAAGGGGTCGGGTGCATTGTGGAATGGGTGGTGGCCGAGGGCGGGGACCCTGGCGGTCTGATCCTCGGCTACAGAAGCTGGCCATTGGGACATGGAATGTCACCTCTCTGGTGGGGAAGGAGCCTGAGCTAGTGTGTGAGGTTGAGAGGTTCCGGCTAGAAATAGTCGGACTCACCTCAACGCATGGCTCTGGCTCTGGAACCAGTTTCCTTGAGAGGGGTTGGACACTCTTCCACTCTGGAGTTGCCCCTGGTGAGAGGCGCCGAGCAGGAGTGGGCATACTTGTTGCCCCCCATCTCGGTGCCTGTACGTTGGGGTTCACCCCGGTGAACGAGAGGGTAGCCTCCCTTCGCCTACGTGTGGGGGGACGGGCTCTGACTGTTGTTTGTGCCTATGCGCCGAACGGCAGCGCAGATTACCCACCCTTTTTGGAGTCCTTGGAGGGGGTATTGGAGGGTGCGCCTCCTGGGGACTCCCTTGTTCTGCTGGGGGACTTCAACGCTCACGTGGGCAATGACAGTGAGACCTGGAGGGGTGTGGTTGGGAGGAACGGCCCCCCTGATCTGAACCCGAGTGGTGTTCTGTTGTTGGACTTCTGTGCTCGTCATGGATTGTCCATAACGAACACCATGTTCAGGCATAAGGGTGTCCATATGTGCTCTTGGCACCAGGACACCCTAGGTCGTAGTTCAATGATCGACTTTGTTGTCGTCTCATCTGATCTGCGGCCGCATGTCCTGGACACTCGGGTGAAGAGAGGGGCGGAGCTGTCAACTGACCACTACCTGGTGGTGAGTTGGCTCCGATGGTGGGGGAGGATGCCGGTCAGACCTGGCAGACCCAAACGTATTGTGAGGGTCTGCTGGGAACGTCTGGCAGAGTCTCCCGTAAGACGGAGCTTTAACTCCCACCTCCGGGAGAGCTTTGAACACGTTCCGAGGGAGGCGGGGGACATTGAGCCCGAGTGGGCCATGTTTCGCGCCTCTATTGTCGAGGCAGCTTATCGGAGTTGTGGCCGCAAGGTTGTTGGTGCCTGTCGTGGTGGCAACCCTCGAACCCGGTGGTGGACACCGGCGGTGAGGGATGCTGTCAAGCTGAAGAAGGAGTCCTATTGGGCCTTTTTGGCCTGTGGGACCCCGGAAGCAGCAGATAGGTACCGGCAGTCCAAGCGGCATGCGGCTCGGGTGGTTGCTGAGGCAAAAACTCGGGCGTGGGAGGAGTTCGGAGAGGCCATGGAGAATGACTTCCGTACGGCTTCGAGGCGATTCTGGTCCACCATCCGGCGTCTCAGGGGGGGAAAGCGGTACGCGACCAACACCATTTATGGTGGGGATGGCGTGCTGTTGACCTCAACTCGGGATGTTGTGAGTCG
The DNA here is from genome assembly GCA_038048925.1 of Garcialebias charrua. Lineage (NCBI taxonomy): Eukaryota > Metazoa > Chordata > Actinopteri > Cyprinodontiformes > Rivulidae > Garcialebias > Garcialebias charrua. The sequence goes on from JBBPBX010018063.1 coordinate 27,672, forward strand.
GTGGGCGGAATACTTCGAAGACCTCCTCAATCCTACTGGCACGTCTTCCACTGAGGAAGCGGAGCCTGGGGACTTTGGATCGGGCTCTCCAATCTCTGGTGCGGAGGTCGCCGAGGTGGTTAAAAAGCTCCGCGGTGGCAAGGCTCCGGGGGTGGATGAGATTCGTCCTGAGTTCCTTAGGGCTCTGGATGTTGTGGGGTTGTGTTGGCTTACGCGACTCTGCAATATCGCGTGGACATCGGGGGCAGTTCCCTTGGATTGGCAGACTGGGGTGGTGGTTCCCCTATTCAAAAAGGGGGACCGTAGGGTGTGTTCCAACTATAGAGGGATCACACTCTTAAGCCTCCCTGGTAAGGTCTATTCAGGGGTTCTGGAGAGGAGGGTCCGTCGGATAGTCGAACCTCGGATTCAGGAGGAGCAGTGTGGTTTTCGTCCTGGTCGTGGAACACTAGACCAGCTCTACACCCTCAACAGGGTCCTGGAGGGTGCGTGGGAGTTTGCCCAACCAGTTTACATGTGCTTTGTAGACTTGGAAAAGGCATTCGACCGCGTCCCTCGGGGGGTTCTGTGGCGGGTACTCCGGGAGTATGGGGTACCGACCCCGGATAAGAGGAAGAAAATGGATGGATGGATGGATGGATTATATAAAAACAACTATTAAACTTTGGTTTTTGTTTCTGCCTACCGTAATATCTGGTGGAAATACATTTCATAAACAATATTAGACATACAACCTTACCATCTACATTTTAAAATTGTGTAATAATATTATGATCACAGTTATATTAGTTGCAGTGCAAACCATAAAATAATCTTGACATAAATATGGTTTCCCCTTACTTACCTTGTTTCCAAAACCTGAATGGGAGTCTCCCCAAATTCACTTCTGAGACCTTCCCCAAAGTCATCATCTCTGCATAAAAACATATAATGTAGTTCAAACAATAATCAGATATTCTTTTCAACACATTTATCACACAATGACAAATTTATCTAACATATCAAAGCATGTAGGATGATTTAAAAAATAGCATCAAACAGCCATCTTCCATCCTGTTCTGCTGCTAGAAGTAAAATTTGAACTTTTTACGCTCTCCTTTCATCCTGCTTCACTGCAGGCTCATGTCCGCAGCAGACAACAAACTCCCACCGCAAGTTTTACAGATTTTATTCCAAAAATTAATGATTTTTGAGGCCCTTTATACAGGTAAACGTCCAAAGAGGTTGAGATGTATGCATCAACAACATTTATTGTGTAGGAGAACTAACAGACTTTTCGATTATGAACACCAAATGATCTGCAGACAATATGCTAATTGCTAGTTGTTGTGATCATGCCTTTCTCACACAGACAGCGCAGTTACAGTACTTTCATCATATCTGCTTGCTGATCCACAATACAATAAGTTAGGATAACTAAATGTACGTATCGAAACAATACTGAGGTTGAATGAGTTAGCTGCTGCCATTAGCATCACGTCAGCTGTAGGCCGGAAAACGGTTTTAGCCTGTTGTAGATAATAACATGGCATTTGCGCTATCACATGATTCAAGCAAAGACACTTACTTTTCAAGCAGGAAAGTTGCTAACTCTGCATCGCTTGGCAATCCTGAGCACTCGAAGCTCTCGCCACCTCCGCCATCTTGAAACAGCTACTGTTTGAGACGGGAGCGTGCCCGGCTGCTGCGCGCTGCAGCTGGGAGAGGCGGGGGGAGGGCGGGGGAAGCTCGTTCATGAAAATAACTCTGTTTTTATTGGCTGGTCAAACACGGGCCGCTCTGGTTTTTATAAATGCTATTTTAACCACCAGGTGACGCCAGAGGAATATAGTATTTCTCAAAGATTACCTGTTTAACATCACTCTGTCAAAAAAAAGTGACTGAGAGAAGAAATATGTTTATAAAAAAGCTACATACTGCAACTTTAACTTTCCTGTTTTCTCTGTATTTATTCTGCTCCTTTTTTGCTCCACATAGGTTCAACAAGTAAGAAAAAAACTCACTATTTTTCTGCATTTTTTTCAGCCATAACACATATTTTACATTTTTAAGATTTATTATATAACATACCTCAATTTCACAATTGTCAAAGAGTGTGTATTTACCTGGTTCACTACAGTTTAACTAGGAAAAATTACAACAAATGATTCAAATACAGCCATAATATGACAAGAGCACGGGTACGCCGAGCCATCCCACTAGCCCAGGGATCTGCAACCTTTATGATCAAAAGAGCCATTTCTGCCCCTTTGTTCACTAAATTAAACGTTTCCGGAGCCACAATACCTGCTACAACTGGGATTCTCAACTGGTGGCCCACAGACCACTTTAAGTTTGTTAGAGGACAATTTTCTGACCTGTAGTTTTCTGGCCATTGTAAAGCTGAAAATATCTAACCATTTGTTGATATTTTTACATTTTAAGACTAAAAAAGACCAGATTATCATAAAGAAGGAAAAATAATGTGATCTTTCCCAATTAAAAAATAAAATAATGAACTATGCAGGTCTAGGTAAATTATTTTAATTGTGGAAAAATTAAATATCCTACTTCGAATAAATAAAGTTAACTTGTGTTTTACTCCTTCTATTAGTTATAGTATTCACACATTTGCAAAGAAAATGACAGGAAAAACTGCTAAAACTAGCCCTTTTTGTTGTTATAAGAACAAATAAAATTCAGTTTAAAGTTAGTTTTGATCAAAGCTTGGAAGAGCCACTGCTGAGGGACCAAAGAGCCGCATTTGGCTCCAGAGCCGCAGGTTGCAGACCCCTGCACTAGCCCAACAAAGTCCAGGACCCCTTACATTTTAAGACAGGTTTACAAGAAATCTAAAATAACTACATATCAGCCTCTTTCAAACCAGTTATGTGATCACAATCTGATAGGCCTACCTTTGTGCTTGACAGATTTTTCATGCTGACGGACATCGTTCCTTCCCCCATGAGAGACACTAAAGTCGCAGTTACAAATCTTACAAAACGCGTAATTGTGCCCCACCCTACTCTTCTTTAGGAAAGTAAATTTGCTGTCCCATTTTTCAAGATATTTACACGAAGTCTTAACTTTTTTGGCAGGACGCCTTCTCTCTCGTGAGTTACATTCATCCATCTCTGTGTTTTTCCAGGTTTGTGTTCCCCGCTGCCAGCAGTAACATCGCGAGAACTGCCACCGAGGCTACTGCAGGGGGCAGTTCTCGCGAGGCTAGTGACAGAGGCAGGGAGTGTTGGAGGGGGGAGGAGGAGGGGAGAACCGAACGGCAGCTTTGAAGGCAGAGAGAGAGAGCAGTCTCTCACCTGCTGAAATGCGCTCCTCCTCCGCGCCACGCGCGCACCTCCAGTTAATCCGAGAGCTTGAATTGAATGATGCCATTTTTTGGGGGGTGTTAATATCACTGGATCCAATTATTGAGGGGGTTAAATCCCCCCCATCCCCCATGTAAATTACGCCTATGCACACATGTAGTCAGGGGTTCAGAATGAACTAGCAAACTTCTCGTTCTCACAGCTTCCATTCATTCAGAATTGAAAAAGACTTCTGGACAGAAGTCGAAACATTTTCTGCAACAAATAAAGTCCAGTTGATCCTGTATTGAACGCCTTTTTTGATTTTAGCAAAAGATCAGTTCATCAGAGCCCTGGTACCACCGGAGCTGTGAGTGCAGGTTCAGCTGATGCACCCCAGATCCTTGCAAGACGCATTGGACTTGGCAGTGGAGAGAGTGTTTGCTGGGTGCAGCAGCGGGAAACGACCAGAGAGGACAACCACCGGCATGCAGTTCTGTGGAGGGGGCAGAGCTGAACCAGGAGAAACCTGCTTTGGTCTCAGAGTTGACAGAAATTATCAGAGCAGTGGTGCTACAGTCGATACGGGACTCCTCTACGCCCCCAGCCCTTTGTTGGGGCTGTGGCCAACCGGGACACCTCCTGAGGCGGTGTCCTAAAACAGTCAAGACGCAGGGAAACGACACGGGGTCTGCGGGAGGGAGGAATCGCAGATCCCTACTGTAACCTCCACACATTCATCGCCAGCGGGCAAGGCCCAACATCTCAGACAGGGTCCAACAGCTCAGACAGGGGCCCTAGCCAAGATTTCCTATGAAACTGACTCAGTCCCAGACCCAGCGACCAGGGTTGTGGTGGTTGGCCGCACGTGTGTTGGGGACTTTTGTTATGTCCCAGTCACTGTGGAAGGGATCCCATGCACGGCCCTGATTGACACTGGTTCCTCGGTAACGCTAGTGAGGCCTGATGTAGTACCAGACTGGACTCGTATCCAACCCACCACAGTGCAGCTACGCAGTCACAGGGGACATGGTACCTATGAGGGGAAGGGGGACAATGACTGTTAATGTGGGTGGCTGATCTATCACCCACCCTGTGTGGGTAGCAGAGGTGCAGGACACGTGCATGGAGCATCTGGGTCTGGACATTTTGGCATTACAAAGACTCTCCTCCGCCTCCGACAGGGGTTTTCCTGGGGCCAGTGCAGGAGAGATGTGGAGGATTTCTGCCGCCGTTGTGACCTCTGTACAGCATGGAAGGGGCCGACAGGTCGGTCTCACGGCCGACTTCAACAGTTTGTTTTAGGAGCCCCGATGGAGCAAGTGGCCATGGACATCATGGGCCCCCTACCACGCTCAGACAGGTTAGAGACAGCCCATGCATTTGCCCTAGGGCGACAGGCGCAAGTGGGCATGGGCCAGAAACGCAACTATGATGTAAGAGCGAAGGGTCGACACTTAACTCCAGGGGAGCTGGTCTGGGTGCACAGCCCTCGTAGGAAGAGGGGATGGTGCCCGAAACTGGACAACCAGTGGGTGGGTCCCTGCAGAGTGTTGGAGTGCCTGGGGAGGTGGTCTACAGAGTGCAGATGCCCCAGAACAGGAGAAGAGTAACTCTGCACAGAGACAGGTTGGCCCCCTATCAAGGAAGGTATGCACCGCAGCCCCCAGAAGGCCAATGGTCGGGGTCTCGGGTGTGTCCGCCAACCCCCCCCAGAAGCCTTATCACTGCCGTCGAACAAGGTCCCAGTTGCAGAGTCAGGAACGTCGCTGGGAGCTCACCCACAATGGACGAGAAGGGCCCCAAGACGGTCTGATGACTTTGTTTGTCCCCTCGTGGGCGAGGGACTCTGTAGTGGGGGGGGTAGTGTAACAACCCTGAGTTTGGGTCTGTGTATTTGTTGGGGAGTTGTATTTGTGTTCCTTCGTTTGTGTGTGGGGTGTCAGAGACTTCCCCCATATCATTCTGTTGACCCACGCCCTCATGTGTTGGACTGGTCGTGAGGGGAGGGGAGGGGTAGGAGCAGGGAGGAGGGATCGGGAAAAGAGAGACGAATAAGAAGAGTCATAGAGCGTGTTGTTGTTAGCAGGCAGCTAGCAGTGTGTTCGCTCGCGTGTGTACTGCGTTTTCGTTGGAGGCGTGAGCTGCAGCCTCGGTAATAGAAGCTCTTCCCTGTTTCTTAATAAACCCTGTTTGGCTGGACTCCGTCTGCAGTGTTGGCGTCATTACAGTATTTATCCTTTAATTTGTACTATAAACTTATTTTTACTTAAAACTAAACCAGTTTTAAGTTATTTTTTATTCAAAATCACAGATTTTTCTTATTTAGCGTTCAAATTCTGAGGAGTGACTGCGGGAGACTCCCGGCAGCTGCGCCGCACGATTGCGCAATCACTCGGCTGACTAAGCTGCAGTGTGAGCCCGCATTCCTGCCTCTTTCATGTCTCTATTAAAATGTCCAAAGACTTTTGCTGTATAAACTACATTTCTATAGTTTAGCTGGTGAATATAATGTCTAGTGTTTCTGTCTAAAACGGTATGTGTGTGTGTAACGTGTTCCTTGTGCTGGGCGATCATAAAACAGTGAGAAAAGCTGTCGTGCGAGGCGAGCCGCATGGAGGAGGAGGCGGGGCTTGTGAGCCCATGCAGGGTTTCTCCTGCAGCAGAGCGCTGGAGGAGGAAGTGAAGTGCGCTACAATTTAATCTAAGGAAAGTGCAATGATTCAGTTGTTTTTTTTCTCCTGATTGGCTAGAATTTTGCAATGGAGGATTAAATTTCTGATAAAGGCAGGCTTTCTCTGGCAATGATCTCCATCGAGGCAGAGAGACTTTTAAAACTGAAAGCCGACTTGTAGAAAAAAGTCATTGACGTCTTTGTTCAGAAGGAGTGACGCGACATCATTTATTTTATTATGTTATTATTTATTTATTTATTTATTCATTTTACATTAAAAACCAGAAGAAGAAAAAAACATATCACATTTTACATGAAAGAATACGAAGAAATCTTATTTATCTGCCCCTTTTTTCATAAATAAAACAAACAATCAATTAAAACAATAATTATCTATAAGTAACAGAGCAAAAAAGAGTAACTTTTCACAATCTACAAATATCTAGAACATTAAACACTTAACTAAAAGTTTTAGTATTTTGAAAGTTTTAGTACTTTGTTAACAATTTAGTTTTGATAATTTTTTAAACATAAGCACAGAATTTACATTTTTAACATAATTTCCCAAACTATTCCACAATTCAACTCCCTGTATTGAAATAAACCGTCCCTTCAAACTAGTTCTGCAAAAATGTCAGTTCCCTTTAGACTAGCAGCTTTCTCTCTTAACAAAATACATTTGAACATTTGAGTGTTCTATTACTAACAAAATATTATAGTCCACCAAATCATAAAACTTAAGTACTTTGAGTTGTTTAAATAGTATATTAGATAGATGACAGTAAGGCTTTCTTGTAATAATTCTCACAGCTCTTTTCTGTAAAACAAAAATTGATTTTGTTATAGTTTAATTTATAAGTAAAGGTAAGACAAAAATATTTTTTTTCTCCAAATTAAATGTGCTTTTTTGTGTGCTACAGTTTATATGTGTAAAGATTGCTGATATGAGATTTTAAACACAACCCGTTAACTGCTGCCAATCAAATGGTGAATAAACTACTCTGTAGGGTTCATGTCTTTTAAAAGAAGAAAATAATGCTATCCAAAGTATCCAAAGCGCTGAAGAAGCTATGGCAGAAAGAAGCCAAAACGTGGAGAACATTTTTTGTCTGTTTTTATTATACATATGAAAAAAAACCTGCACAGTGCCTCACCAGCCATGAACCTCACCACACGTCACTGGGGAATACAGTTTATGATCCTGAAAGAATAAACATCATTTTCAGAGATTTGTATAAAGCTTTATATTCACCCCAGATAAACCCATCAGATAATGAAATTGATCAATTCCTGGATAAAATAACACTTCCCAAATTATCGGATGGTCAAACAATGGAGCTGGAGTCACCAGTGACACCAGTCGAACTCCAGGAAGCCCTCAAAAGCATGTCCAATAAAAAGGCTCCAGGTCCAGATGGATTTCCAACTGAGTTCTACAAAGAATTCTGGAATATCCTGGCACCACTATTTCACAAAATGCTGCAGGAAACTGAGAAAAATAACAGACTTCCAAAAAATATAAATTCTGCCAACATTAGTCTCCTGTTAAAACCAGGCAAAGACACTGTAGTACATCTCCAAGTCTGGTCCTCTGGACATGTCCAGAGGACCAGTGCACACTTTAAGCATATACAAGGTCACTTTAAGAATAGGAGGGCAAACCAGACCCAAGTTAATTTTATTAACCACCCTGTCTTATTGAAAGACCCCATATGTTGTCTGGACATGTCCAATGGACCAGACTTGGCTTTTTTAGCTTTTTCTACCTGGATTATTGAGCATGCATCAGGGTATGTATTACCTACTAGTTATCGTCCCATATCTCTTATGAATGTTGATCTTAAAATAATTTGTAAAGCCCTATCAAAAAGATTGCAAAATGTAACTGCTCTCATAATACATCTTGACCAAACTGGTTTTGTAAAAGGGAGTCATTCATCCACAAATTCATGCAGATTATTTAATTTAATAGATTATTCTTATAATAAAAACATTGAAACTGCAATATTCCCTCTAGATGCCGAAAAATCATTTGATAGAGTTAATTGGACATTTTTGTTTGCAACCTTGCATAAATTTGGTTATGGAAATTATTTCATGAACTGGTTAAAAATATTATACAGTTCCCCATCAGCATACATTAGGAAAAATAATCAAATAACTGCTAGCTTTCTTCTGCAAAGGGGCACCAGGCAGGGATGTCCACTCTCCCCCTCACGGTTTGCTATATTCATCGAACCGCTAGCCGTAGCAATCAGGCAAACTATAGATATTAAAAGTATAAAACTATAAACTATATTGTACATTGAATTTAAATTTATAAATTCAATGCATAGTTTAAATCTGTATCTGTTGATCAAAACCAACAAGAATTGCAACTCATAGTGCCACAATCAAAAACGAAACTAAAAAACGGGGAGTAGCTATGTTCATTCATTCATTCATTCAACCTTTATTTAGTCAGGTAAATATTGTTGATTTCCCATAATGCTTAGCGTTATATTAGTGTTCAATTATAGTTTAAATCTGTATCCGTTGATCAAATTCAACAAAAATTACAACTCATAGTGCCACAATCAAAAACAAAACTAAAAAATGGGGAGTAGACTGTGTTGATTTCCCATAATGCTTAGCAGTATTTTAGACTAGTGTTCCAGGCTACACCATGAGTCAGAAAGACGTCTGTGGTATAGACCTGCCTCATGTATGCTATTAGTTTGGTTGTTACCTGTAGTGAGGCTCAGAGTGTCTTCTCTGGGTTTACCTCACACAATGTTAAGACAGAAGTCACAGAATATGGTGCAATATATGTGCTCTTTGACATAGAGGAAGTACAGTATCGGCCGGTTGGATAGGAAAATCCGACACTCAAATTACGCTGGTATCGGGTACCGGTACTGGATCGGATTGGCCCCATCCCTAATATTTATGTATGTATATATATGTATGTATATATATGTATATATGTATGTATGTATATATATATATGTATATATGTCAAAATATGCAGGACTTTTAGGTTGAAAACAGACTTATACTGCTACAAAAATCTTTACAACACATATACACACACATGGTAAGTTGCCTTTGGCACAGGGCTGAGAGCAGGGTGTGGTACACTTTTTATCCCTTGGTGTTTGACCCTAGATTAGTTTAATTTATATGGCATTTTAAACTCATAAGCAGAAAAACATGATGTATGTTTTTTACTTTTTATATGCTTTGTCTGTATTTTGGTAAACTGTCTTTGAGTTATTGTATGGCATTTTCAGTTAACCCTGTGCTATAAGAAATATAAGATTGAGTCAGGCCTCACATTAACACACACACACAAGCACATGAACAGGCCTCTCACCAGACAGAGTACACCCGCACACACACGAGCACACGTGCACACACGTGCATGTGCACACACATACTCTCACGCACTCCAAACACACGCTCAAGGCAGGAGCAAGACAGCCAGGCCTCTTCTTAGTGTTTCACACAGCTGCAGAAGAGAGTTACTGGGGAAGGTAGTTTTTGCTTTGGCTTCAAGGACTGTTTAAAAGTAACAAAAATTATTTTAACAAAATAATAAGAATAACAATTATTAGAAGCAAAGCGTTATTGCAGACAGATGAAACTTCTTACCAAGACAAGCATGCACACAGAGAAACACACAAGGAGTTATAATAATAATAACACATACGCTCTTGAGCAGGTCTGCTTGGAGCAAATATAGGTCAGATAGATAAGAACGTGCACACTTTTGCCAGAGCAGAAGAGAGGCTGCAAGGTTGATTCAAAGCCTGTTAGAAAGGGCAAGCATTTACAACAAAGAAAATCAGACATGCAATGGTTATGTGAAGTGTGTGTCAAGTAATTAACTGGAGATATATGATTATGTATGTGAGTAAAATGTATGTTATTTTATGTTTTCTTTTAAGATTCACGGTAAACTAAAAAATGCTTCACTGCTGAGGGTTGAAAAATATAGTTTTGAACATTACATAGCACGTTAAAAGAGTGTTTTTCCACAGTTTGAGTAAATCTAGGTGAAAGTTGAAAACTTGTTCTGACTGAAAAGTTGGAGCTTTGCCCAAAAGACAGATGGCATTAAGTCATTCTCTGCTAAGGGAGGGTGACAGCTGAAAGAGACATTATGTCATTGTTCAGTGAGGGCTGAGAGGAGGTGTAAAAAGTTACCTCATCATTAACCAATGAGTACTAACAAAATGATGTAATTCTCCAATGGGGGGAGCAGAAAAAGCCCAGTTTCCCTATAAAAGATGAAAGTCTGAGAAGAAAAATTGCTGAGTTTTTGGACCTCTGAAGAATTCTTGTGGATTATACTGAACTCTCTGGAGCTGAAAAGAAGAAGATTGGATTATCTGAAAAAGGGTTTTTCTTTTTGATCAACAAGGAATACTTTTTTGCCTCTCAGCCCGGATATTTCCAAATTCTTCACAATTTGGACTGGCTTCAGAGATGGAATAATTTTCCTATTCTTTTGGAAATCCCTTGTGGTACTTTCTGACAAGAAAAAGGTAGGATATCTTCCCAGTTCTATCCACAACTAAATTTATATTAAAATTAAATTATTATGACAGCAAAAAGCCACTTCCTGCATGAAGACGGAAAATCAGTTACAAGGATTCCTCTGTTGATGAAAAATTAAAGTAATTTTGGCAGAACCGAGCACTGACGGCCTGCTGCTAGGCTGTTATGTTAGTGGAACACAGTGTACTTTTTATCTCCGCTCTGCTGTTGGGGGACTCCCGTCAGCTCGAATGAGCAATGATGGATTAAAAGCTGCTATTTTTGTGGAATACTGTTTTTCCTGATCTGGAAATATTTTTGTGGAACAAAACAACATTTCTTGATAAGATTCAACATTAATTATGGAATACAATTGGTTGAAGATGCTGAAATCATGAAGAATTCTTTGAATTTGCTGGATACTCTGGGAAAATTTGATTAATTCAAAAAGAGTTTTTCCCCTGAACAAAAGGAGTGCTCTTTGCGGCTGCAGCGAGCTGAATGTTTGGAAAACAATCTTTGATGGATTAAAGCTGATTTTGCTGAAGGGATCCTGAAGATTGGAAAGTCAGTTATTGTTTTCGGGTCACCCGGTCTGACCACGGAGTGAGACCTACCAGCTGGAAGCTGACTGACCTTGGATATTCGGCTAGGAGAACACGATGTTATATTTTTAGCCTCCAGGCCTGCTAAGGAAGGCCTTTTCATCAGCACTGCAGAACAAATGGATGGATATAACACTTTTGTGGAGTAATTGATTTTCCTAAAAGGATTGCCAGATTTTTATGTGGAATTAAAACGAAGACTTATTCAGTCTGCTGGAGGTGCAGACTTTTCTGACTGGAATAGCAGGATCACCTGGAGGTTTTTTCTGTAGAAAAATAACAAGATTTCCCTGGTTGAATTATAACAAGGTTTCCTGGATAGAAGTGGAATGCTTAATGTGGAGTAGACCGGCATTTTTGGAGATTATACAGATTATTCATTGAATTACAACTCAAATTTAAATAGGGACTGAAAATAACTTAAAGTCCAGTGTGTGGAAGACATCTTTTGGTGAGCTGTGAATCATTTAACTCTTTAAATGCAAGTCATGTAACCTGATTAAATCTTTTTCTGTAGTAAGTAGTGCTTATGCTGTTACCCCTTGCAACTATTAAATATTAAAGAATATAAAATGTACAAATTTGGATTTTTCATTTGACTCACCTTGATATTAAATGATGGGAAACTTGGTTCAAAGATAACAACAATATGACTGGAGGTTTTAAATGGTTGTGTTAGCCAAAAAGAGATAAACAACATCCTAGGATCTTACTTCCAAGATCCTAAAATTTATTAGGCCGGAAACAATTACTATCTACAAGAGGTAAGCTGTCGTTTAATGCATGTTTCTCCGGGAGATACGATCTGACTCCATTCTGCTAAGTCAGGCTATCAAATCGGAGTGGGAATAAGGATGTGACATGTCAGATGAAGACAGTGAACAAGCCTAAGTGAATTACCTCGTCTCAGCCTTAATTCTAACTAATCTTGAGACATATCGGGTAATACTCGTGTGCAAGGATAAAAGTTAAAGAACCCGTTACTGGAGAGGCTGGAGTGAGGACTTGTTGCAAGGTCCTGCAGCTAACCTCACTCACGTAGAATTAACATGGCGCCCAACGTGCTTAAAGCATAAAGAACTCAAGATAACAAGGCGTGCGTCAGTGGACTGACAAAGCGCCAAACCACAACTCTCCTAGGGTGGAGGAGTTGTAGCGCGGCAGGACTAGCTACCAGCTGAGTACCCCTATACTACTAGGCAGTGGTGGGGTAAGTGGAGCTTACTAAGGACTACTGACCATGGTTCAAAGGGTAAGTTAAGCAGACGGTCTGTTCCCATCCGAAGCGCAAGGTATAGAGTCCGGGAGGCTCTGAGGAACAGACAACTCGAGACGGCAAAAACGAAGAATGGCCACGGGAGTGGCACCAGTAGGACTGGTGGACCAGTCCAACATGAACGATCCAACTGAACCAAAACCTGAGCTGGTATCTACTACCACGACGGAGGATTCTCAAATCCAACAGGCAAAAGAAGGCATGGATCAAGGACAACACCCCACATCAGTCTGGAATCGACTCGGACGAACAGTTCCTCGAGAAAAGGATGTTGGGGCTCTGAGAGTGGTAGTAAAGGGAAGTAAGAGAGAAGTGACCTTCATTGGGATGCCTGGTGAGACCTTGGTCCTCAAGATCGATCAAGCAGTAAAGTCTTGTGACCTAGACAAACAGTGTTGGGATGAAAAGAGAAAAAACGGGATGAAACAAAATCTAACACGGCCAAAATCAGCCCCTAGGGCTCAACAACAAAACCAACAACAAAGGAGATTTCAAGCCGAAGCAGCTAACACAACACCTCGAAGATGGGGCGACTATGTGCCCTCAAAAGAATATGCTAAAATGACCCCTGATGAAAGAAAGGCCCTTCATGAATTCCGACTGAGAAGGGATGGGGGACCAGCTGAATAATGGCCGAGAGGTTGCGGGTCACCCTTGATAAAGCTTATTAGGACGTGTCGAAATCTATGCCAAAGTAGATTGAAAACCTTACCCGATGGGCTTTGGGGCAGAGGTGTCTGTGACCCGCAGAAACCTAAAAACAATATAACACCTAACGGTTCAATTGGCAAACAGGACAGTACAAAATCCTGTGAAAATATCCCCGAAGTAACAGAACAACGAGTGAATGAAAGCGAATTCTCCCCGGCTGGGAAAGAGAAGTTGAAACAAATCATTAAGTCAGCCTCTATGGCTGGATTCTAAAACAACTGCGGAAATATAGGTCCGAAAACCATGCACCCAATTGAGAGAGTGCCAGGAACTGCTCTGACTGGAGAAGTTATGGCAGTACTAGAAGGATTGCTTGAACTAACTCACAGTAAAATAAAAACATCACGAGTGGTGACCAACAGTAATCACTGTGCACAAGCCCTGAAAGTGGATTTATCCATTTGGGAAGAAATTAGATTTGAAAGTGCTAAGGGAAAAGTGGTGACTCACCATGATTTGTGGAAGAAAATAGCTGGAATCAAGCTGAATCTACAAGTTGGAGGTGGAGCGCCAAAAATCCCACACTAAAGAAGAAAACTACTGGCAGGGCAATGAAGAAGTGGATCTTATGTGCAATAGAGAAAAATCGTTTTGTCGATCGAGAGTGGGAACAAACCCCGGCGGGCCGAGGGTCCCACAGGAGTACGTGTTAGAGGTTGTGCGTGGCGTGCATGAAGGGCTAGGTCATACGGGCGTACAACCTACACGTAAGGAGTTGGAGAGTCAGGAGCTCTGGATTCCCATGAAGCAAATTCGCAAGGTACTGCAGGACTGTGTGGTATGTGGTCAATATAACGCAGGACGTCGCGGGCACCGAGTGGATGGACAAACTATCAAGAGTATCATACCTTGGGGCTCAGTGTGCATGGATGTTGCTGGACCCATGGGAGTCACTAGCAAGAAGGGAGGGAAATATCTTATAGTGCTAGTGGACTCCATGTCAAGGTATGTGGTAGTTAAACCGGCAAGAAAAGCTAATGACAACAGTGTCGTCAGCATGCTGGAACAAGTCTGTGGGTCAGAGCACAGGATCACCCATCAACAGTTGCAGTAAAAGCCAAAATACAACGCCACAGACAAAGTGAAGAGAATATTAGACAATAACACGGTTGTGTTAACAAAAACAGGGAATCCGAGAAATAGAGCAACTGAAGCCAATTCCTAGCTAATTCAAAACCAGAAACCGGATTATGGCCAATGAACCAAGTACCATGCTCCCCTATCGTAGAATGGCCACTATATGCGGGGGAGTTATCTTAAGACAACAACCTCAGAGCTTTGGGCAGGTAGGGCTCTGAAGACCTTGGAGTACGCCAAGAGAAGATACCTGTCAGCAGAATGCGAAATGATCAAGTTGATTAAAGCTGCAAAACAGCTGTGAAGTCAACATGGAACCTACTGGCCTACCCATTTGGTGGGAAGGACCAGGAAAAGTTAAGCCCCTCTAACCTGAGGTGAAGAAAAAAGACCAAGCCCCTCAAAACTTGAGGTGAAGAAAAAAGACTAAGCCCCTCAAACCTGAGGTGAAGAAAAAAATAAAATGAAACTGTGAGCCCCTCAAACTTGAGGCGAAGAAACAAAAAGAGATGAAAAAATAAGCCCCTCAGAGCTGAGGTGAAAAGAAAAGATGTACAAGAGTACAACTGAAGCCAGTAAAGGTGGATACCTTTATTTGTGGGAAAAGTAGGACCACAGTTTTACCAAGAGTAATGATCTTCACACAATGGGATTTGAGTGAAAGAGGCCCAGAAGATTGTACCTGTAAGTGGGAGGGGACTATGGTAAAGTACTGTGTAAATTGTCAAACGAGGCACAAAGGGTAGACACGCCCATAAGACCTGACTCCACCCAGTGGATTAAAGTCTCAGTACAGATGATCGTGGCTCCACACAAGGGAGTGTATTCGGTGGGAGCTACGATACAGCTGATCGAAGACAATAAGGACGACACAGAAAAGTCCCAACCCAGTAAAACAGAGAAAAAGCAAAGTGTACTCAACGCTTGGGCCAGCAAGACATTTCTGAGGGAATGGAAGCACATGAACAAGGAAATGGACAACTAAAAACTGAACGACGGGGCGCTAGAATCATCAAAGGATCTCATCGCAGAAAGAAAGGTAGAGAATCATTAAATCAAGTCATAAGGTGTCCAAATTATATCTGGAAAGGGAGAGATAATATAAAATCTGCAAAAATCATCGAAACATGCTGGTCCTGGGACAGAGACCCGCTTTACAATGACTCAGACTCAGAGGATGAGGCACCCACTTATGTGTGGAATTTGCTGTTTCAACGATCCAGGAGAGGACCGTATCAACCAGCTCTAATTGTACGGAAAGAACTAGTAAAGTTAGACCGTCCCAAAAAAGACTACACCTTGAACTTTAACAGAACAAAAATTACTACGGCTCATGTACAATGTTCTACAGGAGCAAAGACCTAACTAAAGGGTCTCTTAGGGGTATCACTGACTACGCAGTAACAAAAGACTCATGGAGAATGCCATACAACCCCAGCCCAATGGGGACACCATGGATCTTCAATGTTGTCTATTTAAAAGTACTCGGAATGCAATTCAAAATCAGATGGGGCCATAATTACAGAGAGTCACATCAAACACATTTCTGCGAGATCTCCATAGGGGAGTTGGAGGTTTGGACAACAAGCCGAGCTATGAAAATAAGCATCTACAACCGGGAAACTAACCCAAACAAAATAGTGGTTGAAAACACTGAGCTGCCCCTACGAATGCTGTGTGATCGAGTCTGCACACCCATCAACGATTGGGAAGAATACCCAGTACGAATGGCTTACAGGACGACTGTATCGTACAGAGGACACCCACTTGTCAGTACGGTAACAGCGTTGGAAGAATGGGGTGAACACTATGTGCAATATGGAAGAAAATCCAGGGAAATGTTCAGACAGAGACTGTGGGAGGCGGAGGAACAGCGCCGAAGAGGTGAGGACCCATCTGACGAACCTTTTTGTGGGCTGCAAGGCCCCCAGCTTGAACCTGCATGTTGGGGGGTCTATCAATGGAAGTGGGTGTGGAGAGGGTTAAGACCAGAATTGCCACACCCATCTCCTCTCTGCGTGGAACTGTACAAGGGACGGGTGAAAGGAAAAGAGGGCCAGGTCCCAGTGAGAGTCAAATGCGACCACTTTGGCAACCTGGAACGCCGGCAGATGGTTGACCAGCTCACACCATGCAGCATGCAGAACCCCATAGAAGAGCAGTGACAGAGAAAGACATAATAGACTCAAGACCGATCGCCAAAGATACCAGAAAGTCTCATTTAGATGAACCCCAAGAAAATTATCACCTGAAGCCAGCATACCTGCCACAGTATAAATCTCACCCTAAGCTTTGTCCTTCAACCTAACCATGAATATTTAATGTGGTCTACATGACGATAAAAGGAATAAGTATCAAATTGAGATGGGGACCCAAACCCCAACAGAAATGGCACCTGGAAGGACCCCAGCCTGAACCTACCGAATGGCTGGTGATTCAGTGGAAGTGGGTATGGTAAAGGTTGCAACCTGGATGGCCACACCCCTCTCCACTATATCTGGAGCTCCTCAAAGATCAAGTGACCACAACTCACAGGTGCTCGAGGAGGAAGCCCAGAGCTAAAAGAAACAAAGTCTTTGAAAAGAAACTCTCTCAACAATGACTCACCTGGAAAGGAGACAAAGTCGAGATGATTCAGATAGCGATGCAGATCCACACATCTATGAAGATGTATCACAAATCTATGAAGATATGGCGACCCCTGACCGACCTAAGGACTGTTTAAGGATTATGAGAATGGATAAAGCAACTTGTCTACGAACCCTGCTGCGGGGATTCGTAGTGTTAATAGGCTTAGTTATGTTGTTGGTTATTTTGTATCAAGCCGGAATCAGACCATGGAGCCTAACGCATGTAAAAGTCTCCCATGGGAGATCCAAATATGCAAACATGACCTGCTGGGAAACCACGCAAAGAGACATCTTCGTGCCATGGGACCGAAATGAACCTGTTGAAAATCTTACCAAGACCTGGGAAAGAGTAAGACTAGCAGGCTATCCAGCCTGGATGTACCGGTTGGGAAACACCCCTGAATGGGTGTCAGCAGTAGAGGCTGAGAACCTAACGGGGCCAGACAAACCCCACTTCAAGGTAATCAATCTACTGATTTTGCCTGAAGGAATTGTGACCTGGATAATGCTCCTGCATCACAACATAAAAAGGACAACGAGATGTAACTGGATTCATCTGGACAAAGAAACCCCTGAATGGCACTGTGATTGGGGCTGTAGACCACTAATGGGATTATGCCACCAGGGTTACTGGGAGGCTGAAGTGATTTATCCTGCCCCACTGAAGGACGACAGCTGCCAGGCCATACTTCCTCGTTGGGAATTTTGGGGTAATATTCATCTGGACTGTGACAAAGTCCCTCCTTTCATCAGAAGAAACCGGACTGGAGAACATCAAAACCTAACCAAAAGTCAAGACTGTCCACACCGTAAAACACAAGACGGTGCCAGAATCAACGCTACTGAGCAAAGTCCCAAAGTACGACCCAGGAGGTTTGATTCCGAAAGCAGAAAGAAATTGATCATTTTAGCCAACACCGCTTAAAAAAAAAACCTGCTCATGCTAGTATATAGAATTTAGTTTACTTATTTACTTATTTACTTATTTCCTTCTTTGCTTATTTTACTTATTTACTTAATTATAATGTCCTGATACAACTGGCCCAGCTAAGCCGGAAGAACCTGACAACGCTATCCCAGTCAGACCAGCAGTAGCTGATCCCATTGACTCAGAGTCTGACTTGACTCATGAAGACCCAAGGCCAACACCACTGCATCAGCAGGTGATGGATGAAAATGCTCCCTACTCGCCTGAAGGATGTCTCAAGCCAGTGGGAATGTTGCTCCTGATGCTCAATCAACAAGGGAGAACGAAGAATCATTGACCACTACAGGATCTCCGGAGATGACCTGAGGAGATGACCTGAGGAGATAACCTCACCTCAGTCGGGCGGAACACGTGGAACTGACCAGGATGACTACACCATGATGGAGGTTGAGAAGAAGCGAACAGCAATCCAGGGTCCAGAGGCACCAAGGATCCCGCGTGACCTGACGACGACATCTCGGGGTCCCAGATGGCATGGACACAGATGACGAGAAGATCACGATGAGTGTTAAAGGACTTGTTCGAGAAGTACAGCCTGTTTTCAAGCAGGGGATGTCAAAGTATGCAGGACTTTTATATTGAAAACAGACTGACTTAAGACACACATCAAATTCACGTTCACGCACACACACAAAACCAGAT
>JBBPBX010018064.1:0-46079 GCA_038048925.1 Garcialebias charrua
TATAGTAGTCGTTTATAGCGAGGGTTCCGTATTCCACCCCCCAATAAATGAAAAACGGTGAAGTAGGGATAAAGTAGTTCAAGTTCAGTAAACTTTGTCATGACGTGCCTGGCTGCAATCACACTCATCCCCTGATACTTCCAATCTCCCTCCTTGTATAAATAAATAATTTAAATGTAATTACTGTAATATTTTAAACAAACAATCCATGGATTGTTTATTTAAAATATTACAGTAATTACATTTAAATTGTAGGGAGTGGTGATGCAGAGGTTAAAGGTGGGCCTGTGATCATAAGGTCGCTAGTTCAACTCCCTAGACGAGACAACCTCAAAATATGGGTGGAAAAGATGAAACACCCACACTTGTCTCCACTATCATTTGCCCCACTCTAGGCCCTTGAGCAAGGCCCTTAACCCCCACCATCTGCTCCCCCGGGCATCCTAGATGGCCACTCTCTGCTCCACACAGAGGGCTGTGGTAGCTCGGCGGTATGTGGTTGTGTCAAGAAGGGCATCTGGCTTAAAAACAATTGCCAAGTCTTCGTGCGACTTAGTTCACTGTGGTGACCCCTGAAGAAGAGAACAGCCGAAAGGAAAAATATAATTGTAGAGAGGTGCATCAGGACAGCAAAGGGTTAACCCTTCACACAGCTCTGCAGGATGAAGCAGAAATGTACTTCTTGATCAATTAAACTTCAACAACTGAACATAGAAGTTCTAAAATAATTACAAATAACTTTTAACACTTTTATATTTAGTGATTATGATGATTTTACGATGCGACATAAGGTACTTTGAATTTTAAGTTGGAAGACGAAAGCCGATCGGTGCATCTGGACATCAAAGGGTTAACCTTCAAAAAGCTGCTGCAGCAGCAGGAGGAGAAATGTGTGGCAGAGATCATGACCAGCTCCAGAACAGAGCTTTTCCCTGCACCTAATGATTTAGTTGGCGCTAAATAATTTAAAATAATTTATTTTAAATAAACAATCACACAATTCGCTCATGCAGTTCATCCATCAATCAGCCAGTTGTGTGTCATGTCCAGTCTTGCTTTGAAAAACCGCGAAAGAGCGAGTCTGCGAAAGTCGAACCGCAAAGTAGCGAGAGACTATTGTACCTACATTTAGAGAATCAGGTTGAATCTGACTGAGTTGACTGCTCGTCAAGCAGTGCTAAGACCAAAGTGGATTGCTGCTGTCCTAAAACTTGTTATATTTCTGCCAGAATAATCATGTGATGTGGAGTAAAAGTAAAAAAAACAAATGTTAAATATTTGAATTGTTGTATGAGCAGAAAGAACTAGCTGAGTTTGTCAGTCCAGACATAAATTAAACGAGGTTGTACCAAAAGCTATCTACAACAGCTAAGATATTTACTACACACAAATGTCTAAACCTTATATATCAGAAGAGCTTTGTTTTTTTTTCAGACCACAGAAGTGCCTCGCTACTTGCAGTTCATTTTTTGCAGATTCCCTATATTGCGGATTCTCAAAATAAGATTGGACATGACACATTTGGCCGATTGATGGACGAGCCATGAGTTATTTAAAACAAAATTTAAATGATTTTGCACCACGTGTGAAGCCGATCAGCTGATCTCCTTCTCTGTCACACACACACATTTCTCCTGCAGCAGCTTCGTGAAGGTTTGCTGTCCAGAAGCACCAATCAACTTTTGTCTTCCAACTTAAAATTCAAAGTATGTCGCATCGTAAAATCATCATAATCACAACATATAAAAAAAGTGTCGCAAGTTTTTTATTTTTATTTTAGAACTTCTGTGTTCAGTTGTTGCAGTGTAATTGATTAAGAAGTACATTTCTGCTCCGTGCTGCGTTAACACTTTGATGTCCTGCTGCACTTCTCTTTACAATTTAAATTCTGTAATATTTTAAATAAACAAGGTTTATTTACAATATTACAGTATTTAAGCATCAGTATTTAGCATGCATCAGAGTATTTAAATAGTTTACTTAAGGAGGGAGATTGGGAGTATAAGGTGATGTGTGATTGCAGTCATGACAAAGTTTACTGAACTTGGACTACTTCGCGGTTCATCACTTATCGTGTGCTGTGGGGGAGGGACTACTGTAGTACTAAAGTAACAATTTAAAGAACAAATCCTCAAAACCCTGATATTAAGTGCATTTGTTGTTAATGAAGAATGGATTATTTGTTCATTACAATTTGCATGTTCCTAAAGGCCGTTTGTCTCGTTCCAACAGAACCGTGACGAGATTTTCCAAGAAAGGTCGAGACATCGAGATTGGAATGAGAGACGCGTCGTCCAAATCGAGCGTTCAGAAAGGTTTACTGGAACAGTCCGACGAGGAGTGACGACGACTACCGTTTGGTTATTTTTACTGAAAGTTGTTAATAGAAAAATGTGATTTGTATTTCAGCTCAGTGTGCTTTAGATTTACAGAATAAAAGAAAAGAAGTTTAGAATCATTTTATTTTTTAAAGCCAAAGAAGAATATGACATGAAGCGTGTTTTTATTACAGCTTGTAAAATATATTAAATTAGACAATATCCCACTAAATTTACATTTATCCATTTTATAAACCAGAAACCCACATCCAGCTGACTGAAGGTTGTATTAATGGTTTAATAAAAATGACCAATTCTGACGTTTAAATATCAACGAAACGCCCAGTCAACACCTGAGCTGCTGAAGGAAATGACCTTTTTGGTCATCTTTTCCTTGAATTTTTTTTTTTTATTCTGCGTGAAACTGCAAACATATTTAAGGTTGAACATAAACAGGAAGTTCTGAGCAAAGCCAGATGGGAGCGTCGACAGTCCAGCTCACTGCTGATGCGCAGGTGGAGGATCAGGGGCGTTTTTTTGGGAAGGAGCCGTCGTGACGACCACCGCTGAAACAGACTTTGGGGAGCCTGTTGCCACGTGCTGCTGGAGCTGCTGCGTCTGAACCGTTTGGATCCGAACCTTTAAAAAAATAAATAATTAAAATAAAGCCAAAATAGAACGCTTGAGGTACTTATGCATTTCTAAGCGGGATCACAACATCCTCCCCAACAAGAAAACTCGACGGAGCAGGTTTTACAAGCTGGCTGCCGTGTAGACAACACCTTACTGTTGGTCCGGTTCCAAAAAGTGAAGTGCTCTTACCTGTGTGGCCTGTCCCTGCTGCTGAAGCTGCTGGAACTGCTGGGCTGTGACAAAACTCACTGGTTTGTTCCCTGCAATCAGCTTCGTGCCAGCAGGCATGGTGGTCAAGATGATGTTCCTGCCCAGGCTGCTAAGACTGAGGGAAAGAAAAAACCCCACTCATGTTATTTTGTCAACAAACACAGGAGGAGTTATTTAATATGAGCAGAGACGTACTTTGTGTTGAGACTTCCTTTGATCGGTGTCGACACAACGCTCTTGCTCTTCAGCGGCTGGTTGAGGACGGAGAGAGGCACCGTGATCCGAGCAGGTAGTTTTCCCTACAGTGCAGGCAAACAGAAACATGAATAAATAACAGCAGATGTGTGGAAAGTCTGTAACAATCTGAAATATTTCACATTTCCTCTTGAAAAAAAACAATGCAGAATCAAAAAAAAATTTGTTGCCATCTTTACTGCAAGTCTGTAGAATTTAAATCACATGGTTTCAGGTCAGTGACTGAAGCTGTCTGGCAATTAAAATTAATTAAAGATATTTACGTCCGATTATCATAATGCTCCAACCTGCAGATTTCAAGTATTTCTTAACTATCACCAACAAAATGTAATTTCTTTAGCTAACTTATTTTAATTTAAAATGTATGTGTTCATTGTAGGTTTGGTTGAAAAACTAGAGCTTGATCGATATATTGGTAAGGCTGATATTTTAGACTGATATAGGCATTTGTGGACAAATCGGTTTCTGTGATACTGTATTTGGCCCAGTATGCGCACGCAGATATAAACACTGGGAATGAGCCATGTTTTACTTACAAAAGATGTAATTGTACAGTGCACCCAGCAGAGGGCGCATGTGGACTACATTCAAGTCATGGCCATGCTGCACACTTGACCAAAGTTGCCAAGTCTGCTTATAAGTGACTTTGGGCTTTTTTTTCCTTTCTTTTTTTTCTTCTTTTAAAGTTGTTTGCAAGTCTTGTGAGTCACGAATTGCGTTTTTTTCTTTTCAAACTTGTTTTTAACATGAAGTTGCTTAATTGGGCTTGACTTTCTTTCCGAGTGAAACTAGTTGATTATCTCCCAGCTCCGCACAATAAATCAAAAGACGAGTGACAGTAGGTAGTTTGTCACTTCCACGCCTCCGTTTCTTGTTTATCACTCCCGCACAAGTTGGTGAGGCGACAGGTGCGCACACACAAATACGTCTGTGTGCGCACACCCCAATCACTCATACTGTGGCTGACCACTAGGGAGCTCTACTCACATACAGCTGTCAGGATGTTTTGTTTTAAAAAAAAAAAAATGTATAGAAAAAATTACATATGCAAAATGTTTTTTTTTTTTTTTCAATCAGAGCTTAGAAGTATGTTATTCAAACTGTTTAGCATAATTTTGCTGTTTTATGTGTAATTCCATAATAAATGTATGTTTATACTGTTTAAAAATGGCCTGTTTTACAAAATGTGGTGGGTTGCCAGTTGGGCTTGTTTTCATATAGCTGGCTGCTTGCTTTTATTGTGAGATCTGGCAACACTGCACTCACAGGGAGAGGAGACCAAAGAAGCAGAGCATAACTAAATACTGTGCAGCATATTTTACAGAACATGGTAATTCTATTGTAACTGATTTGTAAAATAAAATAAATTCTCTTCAATCCTCCGTTCTTGTCATTAGCTACATGTCTCTCAAGTTGGCAAGCTAACGTTGAGCATTGTAAAACTTTGTCCAGAACAATAAAGCTAATGTAGCGGTAAATATGTACCGGTACAGTATATCGGTGTCAGTAACGTTATCTTTGTCGTCCTCAATGAAATGCATCGTTTGTCATAGATCTTTACTTCTCTGCAAAGAAAAATAAACTCTGCAGAAGTCAATACCAATTACGGTAGGCCTTCACCATACAGTACATGACTGACTGTGCAAACACTGAACAGGGAGGGGCGTTTCTTTGTTTATTTTATAATTTTGTAACACAGTTGATAACGAATAGTGGAGGACAGAATATGTGAACGCACTTTAGGACGACTGTTTTTATGACCAGTGCACCACTTTAAACCTACTGTGGGACTAGGTAAAGTGTGGATCTGATTAGCTTAGCATCATGGTTGCCAACAGCTGCACTAAATAAGCCCCGCTCCGTTATCACCCTGATGGCAACCATCAGGGTGATGGCCCTCAATCATGTGAGCAGCTAGTTTCAGCTGTCAGCAGCAAACTGGTTGATCCACTGTGAGAAGGTGCTATTTATAATACTGAGCTGAATACAGCACCTCAGACTGAAGAAGTCTTTCGGCGGAAAGACGAAATGTTTCTAAAAAAATTTTTGTTTGTTTTGTTTTTTGAATGTCCAGACGACCAGAATTAACTTTTTAGATCTTCACAGACTACACCAGAACATGTCCGCCTTTTGACAAGCGTAAAAAAAGGCAGGGGAGAAAACTTGGTTAAATCAAACCAGAACAAACATTTTAAATGTAAAGTCAGAATAACAATAACATTTGGATTTCCTTCTGGGGTTAATATATATCCACTAAAACCAAGGAACGAACAGAATAAAGGATATAATAGCCATGTATATCATATATACATACATACATATTAGCACTTTGAGATTTTTATTAATGAAAAGTGCGGTATAAATTGAATTCATTATTATTATTATTATTATATATTTATATCTCATGGCTAGTGATGACATGATTTACCATTTTACTGTCGGTGTTTGCACACCTTTCCCCTGTTTCAAGCGATCACACAAAATGACATAATTCTTGCAAAGCCACCTTTAAAAGCGTGTTTTAATCTACGCATATTTAATTTAAAAGGTGAAGTTGAAACTGTTACATCTTGAACACGGTTAGCACGGACCAGCTGAAATGAAAACGACGTGTCTCACCGTTTGTGTTGTAACAACCGTGGCAGGGACTTGTCTCACGGTGGCGGTGGCCGTTCCCAGAGACAGAGGTGCAACGGAGGACCCAGGAGCCACGGTGATCCCTTTAGCACCCGTCACACTCGCAGCCATGGTCACGATGTTGGCACACGAGGAGGCTGCGAGGGGCTTACTGCCTGTGGTGGTCGTCATGGTGATGGTCTGACCCGGTTTCTGAGGAATAACCCCGAGGCCTGGCATGATCCGGATGGTGGCGCTGCTCTTGTCTGGGGACGCCACGGTGGAGAAGGTCCTGGCCTTTTGGTCAGCCATGGTGACGGCCAGAGTGGGCATCAAACGTATGGCTGCGTCGCTGCCGGCCTTCAACACGGTGGAGGCACCGGGGCCCGCCTTCGTTGTCTGGGCCTCCCCTGCACAGGGTGAAGCGCTGGAAGCAGAAGACGGTGAAGGCTGCGGGGGCGTCACGTGCAGGGTGGCTGAAATGCTCTTGCTGCCCGAGGCAGCCGTGCCCAGAAAGTCCGAGGTGAGTTTAACAGTCGCGACTGGAGATTTGGCAAGAGTTGCCATCATGTCCGGGGTTATCCGCAGCACCGTTTGGCCCTTGGCGTCTGTGGTGATGGAGGACGGTGGAAGACGGAGGACATCTTTACCCTGGATGCGCAGGTTTGTCGCAGATATTGGAATTCCTGCTCCACCTGGAGGCTTCATTCCCAGCTGTCCGGTTATGGACACCTGTAGAAACATGGAGGCAACACACCGAGGGATGAGTGACGGAGGGGACGTGACGCTTGAGGCCACGGCGTTTCTACGCATCTTAAATCTGTTCTCTAACTCCTTTACAGGGTATATACAGAAATTCTTAAGTTAAATTTAACACCTTTTAATACCTTTTTAATACCATCACAATATTTTTTTAAACCATCACGACACTGAGTTGTAACTGTAATGGCAACCTGTTGTACTTCAGTTCAGAGCAACTAATTGTAAAGTGATAGATTACTGTCATTTCCTTCCTAAACTTTGGTAGTAAATGTAGTTTTATAACAATTACTGGATACATAAAGTTGCTTCTTGCCTCAATAAAAGCACTGACCTAGACAAAAAGTTATTTAATTGTTCCCACACATAACATATCTCTAAAGGTAAACGAAAAACCGTAAACTTGAAAACGGAGCAGTTTAAATAAAATAATTCAACACTGAGCACATGCACAATTCAAAAAGAGAGGTAGAAAAATAATAACTACCATATTTTTCATCCTGTAAGTCACAGCTTTTTGCATAATTTACATGCCTTGCAACTTATAGGCCGAAGTGACATATTTATAGATTTTTCCTCCATATTTATAAACCATTTTTTGACCGAGATATGACCATTTCCATTCATTCTGACTGAAAAAAAAAAAAAAACTGCAGTACTTGATGGTCCCAGAGTAGTACTGTACTGTAATAGTTGTATGGTATGCTGTTGGCTGTTGTATCATGTAATAGGAAAACGTGCCTATAATGAGAAATTTAAAAAAGTTCAAGACAAAAACAACTGGACTTTATTTATTATACTATACTTTATTGTTTTTCTCTTGCACTTTTTTAGAATTTACCATGTCCTGGATGACTGAGAATCTTCACCAGCTATTAATGACTCAATCGGCCTGCCATACTCTCCCCACCTTTCTGCTTAAGTTGGAACAGTCAATCCAGCTGCACCGCCCCGGTGAAATGCAGCCAATTTGACCATTAAAGTGCATTTATTAAGAAAACGTTAACAGAGACACAACTTTGCTATAATTTTGAGCTAACAAATAATTGTTTAGGTACTTTTCTTCTTAAATGTCGGAGGATAATGACGCGCTCCTCTTTCCGGTTTCTTTTTACAGACATGACAAAAAGCCGGTGCGAACGCACACTGACTGACGATATGACGTCATTGTTTTAGCTGGCCTTGTCGCTGTTTTAAGTGCTCTATAAATAAAATTGTATGGTTATACACGGACATGAATTTAGAAAAGATAAATAAACTCACAGACATTTTTTTTAGCCGACAGAACGAGAAAAATATAGTTGTGTAGGTTTTTAAAAATTAATACCTCGTCAGATGACATTTATTACTTTTTAATACTTTTTAATGGCCGTAATTTGTGTAAATTTTATTTACTACCTTTTACAACCCCGCGGATACCCTGCTTTAGGTGTCACCTGTTTGATGTTGGAGCTGGCGACCCCCTGCAGCACAGCTGGAGACGTGGGGTTGTTGGCTGGGCTTCCAGGAGATCCAGTGTGTGGTTTGGTTACAGTTAGAGCTGAGACAGAGAGGGTGTTTGGAACCTGGGCCGGACTGCTGCCAGACGGACTCCTTAAAGGGACAGAAACCACTGCCTGTTGCACAAACAGCAGCAGTTATTCGCACGAAGCAAACACAGATGAATTATTTTGCGCTCGTGCTGTACCTGAGAAATGCCCTTGGCTGCTACGGACACAGGCATCCGGATCTGGTGAGGGGTCTGATGCACCAGCGCGGCCTGTTGGCCTGCGGCTGATGAACCGAGCCCAGGCTGGGCGGAAACGACCCTCACCTGAGGGAGGGAGCCCGCCGCTAGGTGACTCACTATACGAGCAGCTTGCTGGGACGTAACGGGCTGCGAGACCGGCGGACAAGCCTGACTCGTGGGCAAAATGGTTCCCAGCTGAGGCAGCGAGGGAGGAGACACGAGAAGAACACTGCAAGAGGAAAGAGGACGGATTAGCGGACAAGTAAACCTTCTCAACAAACTGCGCTGATGAATGAAACACAGACCCCGGTCTGGTTTTGATCGTCTCTGGGACTCCAGTCTTTGTTGGTGTGGTGGCTGAGCAAGGTAGGGGGGACTTGGGGGTTCCAGGAGTAAGGGTGGGTGTTGTGGGGACTGGAGACATGGGATTACAGATTACGTCCGGCGCTGCCTCTACAGATCCAGGAGCTTTGCTGCTTCCGTCCTTACTCCCAGATTTCTAAAATATAAATACAAAACAAAGTGGCTTTTCCCCCACAAAACTAGCTACTAAAAGGAAAAACAACAAATTAGACGTGTTGATCTAAGCGGTGGACTCACAGGTTTAGATGCTGGTTTAGGTTTTTGCTGCAGAGATTTTCTGGCCTTTGCGGCGGCAGCTTGAGCCTGGTGGATCCTCTCTGAGTGCAGCAAAGAAAGATCAGAAAATATTACTCAAACGACTTAAAACTGTAAGCACCTGAAACGTGCGAGTTAAAAATGTTTTTATACATTTTTAAAGAACAGTCTCTTGCTTACCAAACTCTTCCTGACTGCGACAGCGGTGCAGGTAAATCCACAATTTGCGGCCGATGTCGTACTTAACACAAGGGTCTTTTTCGTAGTGAAGTCTATCCAGAGCCCCGCTCACAACCGTGTTCACCTTAACGAGAAATGCTGACATACGTCAACTGCTTACAGGCAGCGTCAGCCTCTGCCAAGAGGACAAACACCGTATTTTTCACCATATAAGTTACACCTTTTTGCATAAATTTGCAAGTCCTGCGACTTATACACTGAAGCGACTAATGTACATTTTTCCCCCCATATAACCATATTTTGGGCTGAGATCCAACGATTTAATTCATTCTGACATGGTAAATATTGAACACTACAATTTTCAGCCACTAGAGGGCCCTCGACTAATACGGCAAGCCAAGTGTCTCATTAACAGTGATGGGAATAACGGAGTACAAATAAACGGCGTTACAAACGGAGTTGTTTTTTTCATTAACGGGTACTCTAAGTAGTTACTATGTCTATCGTTACAACACCGTTACCGTTACGACCACTAAATGGGGTACGTTACTTTGTCTTCCGCTCTGGCTCTCGTAAGCGGTTTGTTTACTTTTTTCCCTTGGTGAGGGTAGGAGGGAGGGGTGAAACAATCATATAAAGGATGATGATGATTGGCTAAGGTAGGGTAACAGGTAGAGGTAAGCCAATCAGAGGTTTTGTTGTTCAGTTCACTCGCAAACCACACGCTGCAGCTCCAAATCTGAAAAGTTAACAGAAGTCCTGCAGCAATGGCGAGTCTGGAGGGAAAGTTGGTGTTTTCAAAGTGGAAATACAGAAACTACTTTACTCTCCTTGAGGTAAAAGGCAAGAACGTGCATGTGAAGTGTGCATTATGTCTCGGAGCGAAGTGTTTGTCTACGTCTGTCGTAAGCAACTCTAATCTGATGAAGCATCTCACAAATCACATCTCACAACTTCATATTGTTAAAACGGTTCTTTTGTTTTTAAGAAAATACTTGAAGAACCAGTTGTGTGAGGGTTTTGATTTTATTTTACACTACAGAGTTAAAGCACTTATTTTAACCGTTTACTTTTATTTCTAAGAAAACACTTGAACAGTACAGTGTGTACATAGAGCTGAAAACACAATTGTTATATTATTTTGTTAAACTGTATTTTTGTAATGAAGAAAAAACTTGAAGTATAGTATGTCAACCAGTCATGTTCTGTTCTTGAGGTGCAGTAAGTACTGTATTAAAAGTTTTGTGTCAAGTACCTGTCTTTGCAATTCTACAAATTTAAACTTAAACCAACCAAACAAAGAATAGTTACTTTCCCTGGTAACTAATTACTTTTATAGGGGAGTAATTCAGTTACTAACTCAGTTACTTTTTGGGAGAAGTAACTAGTAACAATAATTAATTACTTTTTAAAAATAACATTCCCAACACTGCTTATTAATAGGTGAAAGTGGCTATTAATGTGACACTTGGCTTGCCATACCAAGCCACCTTCATCTCGCTCCAGAACTCTTGGAGCAAACGTTAAATCAACTGCATTTCGCCGCGCCGCTCAGATGAAATGCAGCTGATTTGACAGTTAAAGTGAATTTATTAAGTAAAAGTTCAACTGAGACACACCTTTGCTAGAATGTCGAGCAAACAAATAATTGTTTTTAAGTGTTAATCTTGTTAAATTCTTGTTAAAGTCCTCCTGTGAAAGCTCCCACTGCCGCCAATTCGCAGCCAATCGATTTTTGGTACAACACCGGGCCACGTTTCTGGGTGGTCAGCGGTGACGCATAACAAATGTGACTTATACATCTTATATACAGTATCTGCAACGATTTTACCGTATGTCTATATTCTGTCTTTTACTTCATTTTGTGTGTTGCCTGTTTGTTTGTACAGCACTTTGGTTGGCCTTGTCGCTGTTTTAAGTGCTCTATAAATAAATGGTATGGTTATATAGGGGAGCGACTTATTTATGTTTTTTCCCCCACTTTATTAGACATATTTGGGCTGATGTGACTTATAAGGCGGTGCTACGTGTATGGCGGAAATACGGTACATCACAGGAAACACAAATCTGATTTAAATAAAAAGGAAAAAGTGCCACACCTGTGCACTTGTGACATCTGGAGCAAGAAACTGAGAGTCTTTCAACAGTTCACAGATTTCTGCCCTTGTTCCCTCTCCATTGGGTAATCTGGCTGCTGCGTCCCGTACTTTAAAATAAAAATTTGAAAATAACTAAAAGGCAGAACCTTTAAAGAGCAGCCCTCAAAAGAAAACGGGAGTAAAATTCTCACCTAAAGAGAGAATGGTGACGTAAGGTGGGCGGTCGGAGCGAAGCAGCGTGTGCTCCCGGGCTTTGTTCAGAGACATTTCCTTGTCAAACACCCCTTTAACGGGCCCCACCACAGACTCAAAGCCGTGCATCCTGAAGGTGAACGCTTTGTAAGGCTGGTTGTAGCGCTGCTGCTCCTTTTTTATAAAAACAAAACACAAGAAAGTTTAGGTTCATACCACAAACAATAAAAGAGAATCACACACTAAATGTTGAAGCAACTCAACCAAACCTGGACTTGAAACACCTGTCTCTCATCTCCGGTGCTGGGCCGCACCACATAATCAGTTGAACTGTTTGGGAGGGAGAGAGACACGGATGCAAAAATCTCAGTACCGTATTTTTCAGACTATAAGGCGCACTTAAAATCCTTTAATTTTCTCAAAAATCGACAGTGAGCTTTATAATCCAGTGCGCCTTATCTATTAATTT
Source organism: Garcialebias charrua (assembly GCA_038048925.1). NCBI lineage: Eukaryota > Metazoa > Chordata > Actinopteri > Cyprinodontiformes > Rivulidae > Garcialebias > Garcialebias charrua. The sequence goes on from JBBPBX010018064.1 coordinate 12,079, forward strand.
TGGTTGTGCTTACTGACCTTGAACCGATTTATAAGGTTATTGTGAATGAGCTGAATAAAGTTTGACTCATCAGACTGTTTTGTTTTGCTTAAAGCTGCACTATGTAACTTTGTAGTGCAGTCTGTAACTTTTCTAACAATATATTTTTAACATATTTCTTCACTCTGTCACTATCTACTGACAGACTGATGTTAGACAAAGTAATCTCTGAAAAAAACTATAGTCCCCTTGCTTCTCTATCAGCATTTATAAAAACACTAAAAACACAGAGTGACCCGTCCTTAACCAGCCAATAAAAACAGAGTTGTTTGTCACGCCCCAACCCACCCAGCGCCGCGCACGTTCTCATTCAAAGGATTGCAAAGCGATGCAGGACTGTTTTGTATGTGACACAAATGTATTAAATATCCCTTCTTCATCCCAGAGCTGGACTTTTCTTTGTTTTTTTGCCAAAAGTCAAGTGATCGCTTCATCCTTCACTGACAGAAATGAGGAAATGGATTTGTCACGAGCGAAAAAAACTCCTGTCCAACGTGGCTGCGTGAAGCTCTGCTGGTCATCTCTCAGCACTCGCAGATACACTCACTGGATATCCTTCATCTACAAGACCCTCCTAAACCTAGTCCCGTCATACCTCACCTCCTTAATACAAACATCACACAGTCATTACTCCCTGCGCTCTAACGATCTAGTCCTCCTGTCAGTTCCTCCTGTCAGAACTGAACTAGGAAAAAGAGCATTCAGCTTCGCCGTCCCCTCAGCCTGGAACAACTTACAGAAAGATCTGAAACTATCAACATTCATCTCTCCTGGATCCTTTATGTCAACCGTAGTAGAAAATGTCATCAAGAAACTTGACCATTGCAGATGTTTCTAACCACTACTTATCCAATATACATGTCATTGTTGGTTTTTTTTGTCTGCTTGTTTTGTATATAATGTATATAGAAATCTGTCATATCCTGTTGGTTTTGAACTGTCAACATCTGTTTACTGTGATTGTAGTTTTCTTTATTTTCTTTTTGATAAGTGCAAATGCCTATTGCCAATGTGACGTGTGCTGCTGACCACTTGACCAGGTCACCCTTGTAAAAGAGATCTCGATCTCAACGGGCTCTACCTGGTTAAATAAAGGTGATTGATTGATTGATTGATTTCAGGGTGTTTTTCTGTTGATGGACCAGTGCTCCATGGTTTTATTTTTTATTTTTAGAACGTTTTATTAACATATAAACACAGAATATGCAGCGGCTCCGAGAGACTGCAGCAGGGGGTGGAGCTGATCTCAAGTTCAGTAGCGCACTGGGATCAGAGCCATATATGGCTCTGAGGGGGAGGGAGCAGAATGCTTTTCCTTGTTGAAAATATTTCTAAGTGCTGAGCGCTACAGAAAGTTACACATAGCACCTTTAATGCACCTCATAATCCAGTGCGCCTTAGGTATTAAAAACAGACCCATTCATTGATATTGCGACTTATAGTCAAAAAAATATGGTGCTTCCGAAAAGTCCTAATCTGACGTTTGTTTTAAACGTTTGCGACACTGAAAACTCACAGTTTTAGTGGTGGTGAGGTAATCTCCAGCATGTCTTCATTCTCTGTCTGTAAGATAAAAATGGAGTCATTTTCATGACTGTCACAAAAACATGAAGTTGGTGCTGAAACTCGGTGACAGGAGTGAAACATTTACGCTACCTTGACAATAAAATCTTTGGAGTCCAGCCAGAGTTGACAAAGCGCACTGAGGTCCTTCTCTGTATCCTGAGTTGGACCTAAAGCAAGCCGCGGATGTTAATCTGAATAAATTCAACCCTTTTGAGTGTGGAGCGCCACCATCAGTCTGGTGTTCAACCTTCTTACCAATCCACCTCCACTGCTGAAACCCATCCACAAACTCCACGAATGGAGAGAAGTCGCTGGGGAGCGCCATCATGCCGTCTGATAAACAAACACCAAACAGGGGAAAAAAATTGACGTTTTTATGATACCACGAGGAGGAAAACTTACCGCTTCAGTGTTCCTGCCTACCTTTAGTCTCCCCAGCAAGAAACTGCAGAGCTTGGAGAACTAAATCCGACCAACATGAGGCAGATGAGAACCACACGTTCAGAGAACTGGCTGCGGAGGACTGCCACAGTTGAACCTTCTCCTCCAACTGAGCCATGAAAACAGTGGTGTTAGTGTGTGTGCAGTGTGACAGACGTTACAATATTTATGTGACGCTCCGACATGAGTCCATACTGCTGAGGTACTCGCAGGACCCTCTGCTCTGAAGATGTTTTCCAACAAACTGAAGAAACTGGAAGTTATTTCCTCAACTGGACTCGGGCTACTCTGATATTCCTCCACAACTCTGTAATAATAATAATAATAATAATAATGATATGTGGCTGTTTTACCTTGTTTAATGTAAATATGTTTGACTCTATAGAAGAGAACTCACTCCTCCTTGATATTGGTGAGAGGAGTAGATGGTGCGTCAGGCAGGGGGTTGATGATGTTGACTGGAGGAGCTGAGGAGGCGTCTGATGGCGTGACAATCTCACAGGGATCATCACATTCCACTTTAATCGTCCTCAGCTTTTTCCTTCTCTTCTCCTCTTTGATTTTCTTCTTAGGCAGAGAGAAGTCAAAAACAGCTGGGGGAAGAAACGCAAAAATATCCCCTTTGAGAGAGAGCGAGAAAGGAAAACTTGTGTAATTTAAAACTATTTACTCACGCAAAGCCCCTTTCCGACCAAGATTTGCTCTTGTGAGTATGTCTCCGAGCTGAATATCAGAAGTTACCAAGTCTGGATGGTCCTAAAAAAACAGTTAGTTTTACAGTATAGTATTCATAAAGACAAATATTTGTCTGTTTTTCTCCCCTGACCACAACTTACTGGCTGCCGTTTCCTCTTCTCACAATGGTTTTGCAGCATGACCTTTAAATCCAGCTCGCCGAGTTCCAATTTTTCTGTTAAATAATAAAAATGTATTAGCTCTTCCATATTTACGGCATCACCATCTACATGTAGCATAAATCACCGACCAGCGATCCTCATGTCTGGAGTGGAGAGGCTGGGAAGAACTCTGAGGGAGACGGTGGGAGTTGGCGAGGATGGAGACTGAGGCGCTGGAGTCCACGATGACAGATCTAACATACAAACAACTGAGTGAATTAAAAGATAATAATAATGATACTTTATTTGTACAGCACTTTTTTAAACAAACGTTACAAAGAGCTTCATATTGATTAATTAAAACATCATAAATGACACCAATACCAAATCAATTACAATACACAACAATATAAGACAAAATAAAAATAAAAATATAAATAAATTCAGATATTAAAAGCCTTATTATACAAGTGAGTTTTAACTAATGATTTAAAAGAAGACAATGAAGAGGCTTGTCTAATATTTAGAGGAAGCGCATTCCACAAAATGGGAGCCTTGACCATAAAAGCTCTTCCTCCTCCTGTCACCAGTCGAGCTCTGGGAGTGGAAAGTAATAACAGATTTAAGGATCTGAGATTGCAAGAAGGGATTTAGGGGGTAAGAATCTCAGATAGATATGATGGCGCAATACCGTTCAAGGATTTAAAAACAAATAAAAAACAAAAAGGTCAAACTCACTCAGTTACATAAGAACACAATAATGTTATAATCATTTAATAATAATAATAATAATAATAATTAACTCAATTTATAACGCACTTTTCATTACTGAAAATCTCAAAGTGCTACACATATATTGAATGCTACACACATTCATAAACCGGTGGCGGCAGACTACCATGCAAGGTGCTTTCCAGTCCTACCGGGAGCAACTCAGGGTTAAGTGTCTTGCCCAAGGACACAACGACACATGGTGCGGGTCCCGGGAGTCGAACCGCCAACTTTCCGATCGGGAGACGACTGCCATTACCACTACACCATGGCCGCCCGTGTAAAGTTTGCATTAAAAATTTGTCCATTCAGCTACTGGTTCAACTTGTAAATAAAAGAGAAGTGTTTCAATGAAACTAATAAATCAACTGTTAGCAATCAAACCAAAGACTGACCGTCATCATCAGACGAGGCGTTGCTGTCTTCACACTCCGTTTTGACCTCCTTCAGTATTCGACTCAGTCTTCTTCTCACTCTCGGCTCCCGCATTTCAGCTTGAGTTTTGTTCGGCAAACGTCTTTTTGGTGGGAAATCCGAACCGTTGTGAACTGCAAAGTCCAGCAGCTCCTACAATAAGGACAAATTAGGAAGTCCAAGCAATATGCTGCAAGAAAATCAACACCAAAAAAATAAAAGAAATGAACCCCCACCTTTCTAGAGACGAGAATCTGCTTGAGGAGTTTGTGGTAGTACTGCTGAAGGGAGTACAAGTGCCGCTTCCTCTGGGATTTGGCACACAATTGTCTGTATTTGACCACTTCAGGATTGAAGAAACCATCTGCGATGATTAAAATCAGAATCAGGCAGGGCTTGAAAAGTTCATTCAAAATTACAGTTATGTTTTAGCTTTGGGGCGTATTTATAGACATGATGTAAGCAGCATTTAATGAATGATTAAAAACAACACCACTGTAGCATTCATACTGGTTCATGGTTTTCATGAACTCATTCAGAGAAACAATGATGAACTAGAGCCATATGACACAATCACAACACACTGCGTGGCCTCCCACTGGATAATTAGTGCACGGGTGAGTGTTTCAGCAGCAACAAGTTATTTTAATCCTAACTGATGTGGCGAGTAGCTTCTCATTTGTTAAACAGTCACGTGGAAAAGCTCATCCTGTGGTCGTGGAAAAGATGTTCATCTGTTTCAGAAGGGTCAACTTCTCGCCAGCATCAAGCTGAAAAAACATACGATTGCTGAAACTACTGAAATCAGGTTAAGAACCGTTTAATGCATTATTAAAGACTGGAAGGGCAGTGGCACCCATCATGCCTAGTGCCTACTCTACAAGACTGTGGGGGCAGTCTAATATCTGGAGTTGCTGCAGTTGGTCTGGTCTAGGTTCAGCAACATGATGTGCTCAAAGAATGAAGTCAGCTGACTCCCTGAATATACTCTGAGCAGGTTATTCCATGAACAGATTTGTTCTTCACTGAAGGCACAGGCAAGTTCCAAGATGACAATGCCAGGATTCATCGGGCTCAAATTTTGAATGAGTGGTTTAGAGAGCATGAGATTTCATTTCCATGCATGGATTGGCCACAACAGAGTCCAGACATGAACCCATTGAGAATCTATGATGGCAGCGTGCATAAACGCAGCGGTTCGTAACGCTCTGGATAGCAGCATCAAATGGACCATATTGGTGCTGCTGCTGGAATGGTACACAACATTTTGTTGTGTTGTTCTTCAGTGCAGTGACAATAAAAGTGAACTGAATCTTTGGGATGTGCTGGTGAAGACTTTGCACAGTGGTTTGAATCTCTAATCGTCAATACAAGATTTTGGAGAAAATTAATGCAACTCTGGGCAGAAATAAACGTGATACTGCAGAAGCTAGTGGAAATGATGGCAAAGCAAATATGTGCAATAAACAAAGCTAAAGGTGGTCCAACCAAATATTACTGTGTGTAACTTTTTTTTTTTTTTTTTAACCAGGCAGTGTGTTTAAATACTCAAGTCTAATTAGATGGTATATAATGAAAACATACTGCCACCGTTGCCTTACAAACGCAAGCGTTATAACAATCATATGCAATAATAACAATGCATATTAACAAGTTTGCTATATTTGAGGGAAACAAGACCTATGAGAGCTGCTGAAAATATTTTCATACATGTTTGAATCTAATTAAAAGTTAAGTGCGTAAGGTAGCACCTTCCTTACTAAAATGAAAGACATAGAGTAAAAACTTAACTAGATAGCTCTGGTGTCTGTTTTAGTTGATCTGTCTGTGTGCGCCTGTGAATGTATGAATTCAAATGTAGCTTAGCACAAAAAAAACAACCAAACAAAGAAAAAAATCACACACACACACACACACAAAAAAAAATAAAAAAAAAAATAAATAAACACCAGTGTTCATTCAGAACACTCAATCAACAGCAGCTTGGGTATGAATATAGATGAGGATGTACCTCTGAAGAGCTTCTGTGCAAGGTGGAGAGGATTTACAAAGTTAAAGTCTCTGTTGTTAAACAGGTCACTGAGGGTGCTGTCCTGTTCCTCAACACTGTTCTCAGGAAACTGTGGCAGGAACTGGCGAAGGTGTTGTCTTTGAGAATCTGTCAGCACTTCATTCCAGGTGCTTTCACTCATCACTGAGAAAAAGATTTCAGGCTGTTGGAAACAAAAATAGTGAGATTACTCTCATGGTGACATAGGCTGAAGACAAACAATTCAATTCATTTCACTTTATTTATATAGCAACAAGTCACAACAGAAGTCATCTCAGGGCTCTGTACAGAAACATTCATATAAAAAGTAAGTTAATAACAGTATTTGTCCGAGGAGCAGCTGCTTTGAATTTAACTTCATCGCAGAACTCTCATCTTGAGAAAGAATGAAGGCGACAGCGGAAAGGAAAAACTCCCTCATGAGGAAGAAACCTTTAGCAGAACCAGGCTCATGACAAGCGGCCATCTGCTTCGACCGGCCGGGTTTGAGAAGAACAGGAAGGAGGAACGGATACACAATGGCAGGTCGAGAATCAAATGTTAAGATGGAAATAGTTAATAGTTCATTTAAGGAAATGTAATTTGTATGCCATTACTAAAAACCTCTCTACATGACAAACAAAAAACGGATAAACAGCTATTTTTCTTCAGAGAGTTAAGACAACTTACATCCTCAAGTAGATCCTCTGGAAGACTCACTCTGCTGTTTCCAAGCATGCATTCCTCTGTAATGTGTCCTCCATGGTCCTCTTTATGATCGAGAGGGTCTGTGAGCATTTGTGCCAGTGTATCCATCCTCTGCACGACAGCCTGTTTCACACAGGAAAACATATCTGATTTGGCAAACAATCTACAATATCCCACTGTTAGACACTTTGCAAATAAATGTTTTTGCGAGCTACACCGAAGCTAACTAGCTGACCTGCTTAGACGACTAATAAATAAAATACAAATACTACGTTTAACTCTATACTTCAACATAAGGTGTAAACACTTTCTTCTGTGGCGTCATGTACACGGAACATACAACGAATAAGTGCACAATGCGGGTAAAACTCTTTAAAGGGTTTACCTGATAGCGCTTATTATGAAGTAAGAGGGAACAATTTTAGAGATGCACCGATTTCTTCTTCTACGAAAATAAAAAAGCGCGCGGTGGTGCCCCCCGAAGGAAAAGACCAGTAACTACACGCAGTGGACACAAAACGATATGGGCTTTTTTTAAAAACCTTTATATTAACACGCTTTTTTAATCAATAATTGTTGATGCTAAAATGTTCAAACTTTCTTAAATATGTTTCGTTTCGTAACAAATGTAGACTGTTGCTGGAAAACGGTGTACATTTCTGAGCTTTTCAGCTACTTGTTGCTACTTGTTTGAGTTTATATTTCTATAATTCTCCAAATATTTTCAACATGTAAAAACAGTAAAAACACGGGAGGAGGAGCAGCGGTGAAACAACAGGAAATGTGTAAGTCTTGTTAACATTCATTTTTTACAAGAGCTAGACCATTAATTTTTTTCATTCGACCTAATCCTTTAGCAGAAATGACTGCTTCAATGCGGCGTGGCATGGAGATAATCAGCCTGTGGCACTGCTGAGGTGTCATGGAGGCCCAGGATGCTTCGATAGCAGCCTTAAGCTCATCCAGAGTGTTGGGTCTTGCGTCTCTCAACTGTCTCACAATATCCCACAGATTCTCTACAGGTCAGGAGAGTTGGCAGGCCAATTGAGCACAGTAATACCATGGTCAGTAAACCATTTTTTTGGCACTGTGAGCAGGTGCCAGGTCGTGTTGAAAAATGAAATCATCTCCATAAAGCTTTTCAGCAGATGGAAGCATGAAGTGCTCCAAAATCTCCTGATAGCTAGCTGCATTGACCCTGCCCTTGATAAAACACAGTGGACCAACACCAGCAGCTGACATGGCACCCCAGACCATCACTGACTGTGGGTACTTGACACTGGACTTCTGGCATTTTGGCATTTCCTTCTCCCCAGTCTTCCTCCAGACTCTGGCACCTTGATTTCCGAATGACATGCAAACTTTGCTTTCATCTGAAAAAAGTACTTTGGACCACTGAGCAACAGTCCAGTGCTGCTTCTCTGTAGCCCAGGTCAGGCGCTTCTGCCGCTGTTTCTGGTTCAAAAGTGGCTTGACCTGGGGAATGCGGCACCTGTAGCCCATTTCCTGCACACGCCTGTGCACGGTGGCTCTGGAATCGGCCCTTCTCCACAATCTTCCTCAGGGTCCGGTCACCTCTTCTCGTTGTGCAACGTTTTCTGCCACACTTTTCCCTTCCCACAGACTTCCCACTGAGGTGCCTTGATACAGCACTCTGGGAACAGCCTATTCGTTCAGAAATTTATTTCTGTGTCTTACTCTCTTGCTTGAGGGTGTCAAAGATGGCCTTCTGGTTTAAAAGTCTCAGTAATCTTTTGCATGTGTTTAGAGTTAATTTGTTGATTCAGACGAGGTGAGCCGCTTGGCCTTGTGGTGCGGACACAACAATCTCACTCTCAACGAGGAGAAGACAAAGGAGATTGTTGTGGACTTCAGGAAGAGGGATGCACTACATGCCCCTCTGATCATCAACAGCACCGCAGTGGAGAGAGTAGACAGCACCAAGTTCCTGGGAGTGCACGTCTCAAAGGACCTGTCCTGGAGCAGGAACACTGCAGCACTGGCCAAGAAGGCTCACCAGCGCCTCTACTTTCTCCGCAAGCTGAAAAGGGCTGGAGCTTCAACCTCCATCATGTGCACCTTCTACAGAGGTGCCATAGAAAGTGTCCTGACCAGCTGCATCACTGTGTGGTTTGGTGCATGTACTGCATCCTGCCGCAAGAGCCTCCAGCGCATCGTGAAAGCAGCTGAGAAGATCGTCGGCACCTCCTTCCCCTCACTGCAGGACTTACACAGCAAACGCCTCACTCGGAAAGCCCACTGCATGGCAGGTGATCCCACACACCCACTACACAGCCGCTTTAGACTGCTGCCATCAGGGAGGAGACTGAGGAGTCTCCAGGCTCGAACCAGCAGACTGAGAGACAGCTCTGTTCATCAGGCAGTCAGAATGCTAAACACTCTGCCTGCTCTGCCTCCCCTCCCATTTGAACTGCCTTAACACAAAAAACTTTCTCACACATTACCACACAACACAAAGATTTTAACACTGGACCCTGTGTCATCAAACGGGTTATTCACTAAACTCTCGGTCATGTGCTCATTCAGTTTGCACTACTTCTCATATTTGCACTAATGTTTGTATTACATTACTGCCTATAGTCATACTACTGTTTACATTCACTGTTTACATTTATTAATACGGTTTACATTTATTACTACTGTTTTACATTTATTACTACTGTTTACATTTACACTACTTTTATATCTACACTACTGCTGATACATATACAGTATTCTCTGACTAGCCTTATCTAAGGATGCCAAATGTGCCTTATGTGCCTTACTGCATATGCCACTTTGCCTCTATACCAACATCAACTACCACTGCACTAAAACCATAGATATACGGAAGGATCTGATGTCGTATATCTCCGTATCCTTCACATATACGACAGATCCAGTTTCCGGATATTCCCGTAAATGGACTGCAATGACCCTTAAAAAATCCCAAAATCTGGATACTTATCTTCGGCAGATCTAAAAAAAATGTGGCTGTTATTCGTCAAGGGTCTGCCGAAGATAAGTATCCGGATTTTGGGATTTTTTTAAGGAGGAACACTGCATCACTGGCCAAGAAGGCTCACTAGCGTCTCTACTTTCTCCGCAAGCTGAAAAGGGCTGGAGCTTCAACCCCCATCATGTGCACCTTCTACAGGGGTGCCATAGAAAGTGTCCTGACCAGCTGCATCACTGTGTGGTTTGGTGCATGTACTGCATCCTGCCGCAAGAGCCTCCAGCGCATCGTGAGAGCAGCTGAGAAGATCGTCGGCACCTCCTTCCCCTCACTGCAGGACTTACACAGCAACCGCCTCACTCGGAAAGCCCTCTGCATGGCAGGTGATCCCACACACCCACTACACAGCTGCTTCAGACTGCTGCCATCAGGGAGGAGACTGAGGAGTCTCCAGGCTCGAACCAGCAGACTGAGAGACAGCTCTGTTCATCAGGCAGTCAGGATGCTAAACACTCTGCCTGCTCTGCCTCCCCTCCCATTTGAACTGCCTTAACACAAAAAACTTTCTCACACATTACCACACAACACAAAGATTTTAACACTGGACTCTGTGTCATCAAACGGGTTATTCACTAAACTCTCGGTCATGTGCTCATTCAGTTTGCACTACTTCTCATATTTGCACTAATGTTTGTATTACATTACTGCCTATAGTCATACTACTGTTTACATTCACTGTTTACATTTATTACTACTGTTTACATTTATTACTACTGTTTACATTTACACTACTTTTATATCTACACTACTGCTGATACATATACAGTATTCTCTGTGCCCAATGTGCCTTACTGCATATGCCACTTTGCCTCTATACCAACATCAACTACCTCATACATATACATTAACTCATATGCTGCTTTGCCACTCTTTGCAAATGTCAATGCTAGAACCTTCAGTTTATTTTATAGATATACTTTTTATACTACTATGCAAAAACTCAGGACAGTATTACACTTTTATTATTTCATTTTATGCTTATGTTCATTAAATGTTTAGTGTTTTAGTGTTGGTGTAAATTTTCATACTTTTATACTACTATGCAAAAACTCAGGACAGTGTTACACTTTTACTATTTTATGCTTATGTTTATTAAATGTTTTAGTGTTTTAGTGTTTAAATGGTTACTGTTGCACCGAGGGACTGAGAGAAACGCAATTTCAATCCTGTGTATGTCCTGTACATATTGCAGTTCTGACAATAAAGTTGACTTTGACTTTGATATAATAAATATATATATATATATATGTGTATATATATACTGTATATATATATATATATATATATATATATATATATATATATATATATATATATATATATATATATATACTGTATATGAACATTTGTCTGTGGCTGAAAAAGCCACAGACAAAGCAGAATGTTCAAAAAAGAAACAAGCTCATCCACTTTGGTTGTGTGTTCTTTTCCAGCTCTTCTTCTAATGTGTGTGTTAGTGGTTAATAAAGAGCTTAATGTATCACTAGCGCCACCAGCTGGTTAGAAGCGTTGATATTAATGATCCACCCACTGCAGGAGAATTACCCGCCCACTGCAGGAGAACTTCACGCCCACTAAAGGGGTCCTAAGCGTGCAGTGGGTACAGAAATAAACCGGTCCCATAGGAACTGGCCCAAACTAGCCACAATGGGACCTTACAGGAACCAGACATGTGGATAAGAGGCATAAGAGAAACTGGTTGGTAGACCGGAGTGCTCTTACTGGAGTGTAGATGCTACTAAGATCACATAAAAGAAGTGAAAAAAAAAAACACTTCTTTTTAAATTTGATACACAATTATATTTGTCCATGAACGAATCCAATTTAGCTACTTTGACCACAAGCATGTTTTAAAGTCATAAAAATCTGGATTACCCTAAATTTTCTGATTTTGAACAAGACTGTGGATTTAGTTTTTGGACCTGAGCATCTTAGGAATGATTTTTTCAGTCTTTCTCCCTCCTTGGATGACATTAATCTGCCTCCAGTTCTAATGTTAACAATCTTGGTGTTATTTTTGATCAGGACATGTCTTGCCCCCACATTAAAATGTTACTAGAACCACCTTCTTCCACCTGTTTAATATCACAAAAATTAGAAACATCTGATCTAAAAATGATGCAGAAAAACTGGTTCATGCATTTGTCATGTCTAGACTGGACTATTGCAATGGTTTGTTAACTGGGTGTCCAAATACTTCTTTAAAACAAAAACAAAAATGGTACTAAACCCTTGGCTTCCGGAAAATTGTTGCTCTTTTTTTTGTTTTTAGTATTCAGAGTTTATTGTTGTTTGCACCACATGTGGTGGAACTAAATTATGTACACAGGGTCCCAGTTACACCCAGCAATAAAATGTAAAGAAAAACTGTAATAAAATCCAAGATATGAACTAAGAAAAATGATAACTAAAAATGACACTGAGCATGGACTTTGTTAATTAAATACACACTAAGCACTAGTAGTACAAAAACAATGTGCCGAACAGCAGGGCCGGCCCAAGCCTCTTTGGGGCCCTAAGCGAAGTTTGGATGGGGGCCCTCTCTTTCTACTAATAATGTGAATTACTGCAATCAACAGTCAGATGGTTTTATCATTCTCCCACCTGATAAAACGTATTGCAACTCGGTCCTTTTTAATGTATATATGTCATTTAATGCAGGGGTGTCAAACTTATTTTAATTTTGGACCACATCAAGTCCATGAATGTCCTCAGAAGGCCAGACATGGCAGAATGTATTGATAAAACAGCCTATGAATAAACTGGTAAAATCAAGCTTTCTAAAAAATAAAAATAAAAGTTCGCCCGTCATGCCTTTTGGGGAAGGAAAAGGTATCCTTAATAGGCAGTGGTCCTCTCATCACCTGCTCAGTCCTGTTTACATCTGAGAGGAAAGATGGCCACTCAGCTGGGTCCATTGGCAGAGCTGATGATCCTTGGTGTGGCTCGGACTTTGATGTGGAAGCTTCTGAGAAAGAGACAAAAGAAAGATGATGATTAATAATAACATAAAAGGGCAGAAAATGTTTGCGATGTACATAACTGTTAATCTGAAAATGATCTGGAGCACAAAGAGGAATTATAGAAGATGTTTTGCTGTTAACTTACCAGGTAGATCATCTGCAGTTGCAGACACAGATGAGACAGTGGGCACATGGGGTTGCTAGACTTAGCTCTGCAGAGGACGGAGATGGACCTAAGATGAAAACAAAAAAAATTATGTTAGATGTCATATCACATTTACAATTATGTTGCTTACTTTTTTTAATAAAAAGTTCAACTATTCTTATACCAGTGTTTTTGCTTATAATAAAAAGGAATCTGCCAGTACACCAACTGAAATTTATTTTAAAAAATTGTAAATAATTTGGTTGTCTAAGTGTCTGATTTTAGAAATAATATCGGAATTATATCTAAAGATGGTTAAACAATTATATGAAAGAGGTTTTGCTTACCAGGTAGTTCAGCAGTAGTTGCAGACACAGATGAGACTGCGGTCACAGAAGATGGGGATGTTAGACTCATCTCTGCAGAGGATTGAGATGGACCTAAGATGAAAATAACAAAAAATGTAGTTGTGTTAGATGTCATATCATACTTATAATTATGTTGTTCACTTTTTTATGAAAAAGTATAAAAATACTTTCATACTTTGCTTTTTTGCTTGTAGTAATAAAACAAATCAGCCAGTAAAACTGAAATTATCTTCAGACATGTTTAAACAGTATTTTTTCTCCAAAAGTATAAAAATACTTTCATACTTTGCTTTTTTGCTTGTAGTAATAAAACAAATCAGCCAGTAAAACTGAAATTATCTTCAGACACGTTTACACAGTATTTTTCCTCCAAAGTCTTCTATTTTCTGCTTACGTTGTAAATTAAATTTTTATGAGTTAGTTTAGGAGTTATAAAAAGGATGTTATGCAGTTAACTTACCAGGTAGATCAGAAGTGATTGTAGTGGGCACATGGGGATGGGGGTGCTACACTTAGCTCTGAAGAGGACGAAGATGTACATAAGATGAAATACATACAAATGCACACACATTCCTTGCATGCTTTCATTACAGACTCGAGTGTAATTGCTATAACTAAAAATTAATTGTATGCTGCATTGGTGAGTCTTTCTCTTACCTGATGCACTGCCCACAGCTGAGCCTGGTAATGTGGACTGGCACTGAGATGATTATATGCTGCTAAAATATTTTAACAGTGCTCCTGCAGAATTTCACATAACATAAGTTTGTGTAAAAATTGTTTATTTTAGTCACATAAATTGTCATGCTCAACAGTCCACAACATATTGCTAACTCAAGCATAGCTAGTAAGCCGTTATTAATATGACTGATGTAAAACATTTGGCTAGCAAATGTTATGTATTGTGAAGTTTTAATTATTGCTATCAAGCGTTAGCAAAAACGCTGTTTTGAGCCAACAAAAAAAAAAAAACGATATAGTGCCAATAAATTCACATAAAATTAAAACTCAGTTATTGACAAGTACAAACACTGTAGTGCTAGCCAGCTATTTATCCATTAGCTGCTGCACAATTTTTTTTAATAAAAGAGACGTACTTTGTACAAACATACCTTTATCTTGCCGTTTTTTCTCTTCTTCTCCTTTTTTCTCTTCCTTTTTTCAGCCCTTGAAGGATATGCCCTTTTTTTGCTACATTATCTAGCGTTAGTTACGTGTCAGGTGCTTAATTAGCTTGGATGCGTACTTCACATTGCGGCAAGGAGCTCTGAGTAACCTGTGAAAACTGTGAAACGTGCTCAACCGGGGTCCCACTAGGGGGGTCCCCCGACTACCGGTCATTTCTTTCTTTCCTTTCTAGAGCGATTTCTACATATTCAAATATACATATACACATACATATATGATATATATGTTATATATATATCATTATGAAAATAAAAATCTGAACTTTATGATGATGTTGTGTGTAATAGAATCATATAATAAAAATAAAAAACTCAGCTCCTCTTTGGGAGGCCCCTAGTGACCCTGGGGCCCCAAGCGGCCGCTTAGTTCGCTTATGCCTTGGGCCGGCGCTGCTTTCAGCTCTTAAAGTGAAAAACCTCAACTTTAGATGTTCTGCTTGTTCTGTTGTTCTGCTTGACTTGCCCCAGGCTGCACCAGAAGTAAAAAATAAAAATAAAAAAAATAATAAAAAAAATTACTAGTAACTACAGCTGTCTGCTGCTGTAGTTGTTTGCACATGGCAAATCACAGAATATCTGTGTCCTGATTTGAACTAAACATGACACAGAGATCAAAAAAAGTCTGAATTAAAGGTGCAGTCTGCAGTTTCTGTAGAACGCAGCACTTAGAAAAAATTTCAACAGGGAAAGCATTCTGATCCCTCCCTCTCAGAGCCATATATGGCTCTGCTCCCCCTTGCTCTTGCTGAAATTCAAATTCAAGCTCTGTTTTTATTGGCTGGTTAAAAACTCTGTTTTTATTGGCTGGTTAACGGCGGGTCACTGTGGCTTTTTAGAAATGCTTTTACCGGTAGTAACACCTGGAGAAGCAAGGGGACTATAGTTTTTTCAAAGATTACTTTGTCTAACATCAGTCTGTCAGGAGATAGTGACAGAGTGAAGAAATATGTTAAATATATATTTTTAGAAAACTTACAGACTGCACTACAGAAACTGCAGACTGCACCTTTTAACAAAGTAACATCAGAACCACTGTCATAGTATCTTGTTATTGCTTAGTGCAGTTTTAGATTTTGTCAAACCAGGTTACAGAAAAATCAGAATGGGGAGAAGAACAAGAAGATCTAGCACCTCCTTCACTGCTGGCAACTTCCAGTGTCAACTAATAACAAAAATAACACGGAGCAAGGCTGGTGTCTGTAGATGAACATCGTAGCTCAGGATCAACAATGAGCCTATCTCCAATTCCCAGCCGTCCTCATCCTTCAACAGTGGGTTGATCTTGTTCTTTTTAAAGACTTGTCAGTCAGCCATACCTGGAAAACAAAGACATGTTCATTTAACACACATTCATAAAAAGACAGACCCATGTGACACTTAGCTGTCCTAAAGGCATTTCAGGGTTGTGCTTTTTAAAGGTAGACACTCTAAATAAAAGATTTAACACAGAAAAAGGTAATTTTCTTCTTTATAATCTTTAATCCTGAAACAGTTTACTCCATGTCCTTTTCCTGTCGTATGAAGCTGCAGGACAGAGCAGTCAGGATAGGCCGCTTGGCTCTTATCCACGTTAAATTGCTATTCATGAGTGTGTCTAAACCAGTTTTCTTCATGCTGTTGAACCCTGTGTTGCATTTGTTGTCAGGCAGCGGAGCACTGAACTGCTTCCCATTTCTCTAGCATATTGAGCTTGCCTTTCTCTGATTAGATATTGATTCCCTGATGTTGAGCCCTTTTAACCAGCTATGAAGCCCCCAAATATACTGGAAGTTCTTGTGTGATAACAATGTGTGGATACACTTGGAACACCAGTGTGCTTTTGTACCTCAGTGTAGAAGGATTTACCGTTTTAAAGTTAGGTGCTCTAATTTTGTTGCTATTAATATAGAACACTATAAGTCACAGGGAAGGCCGTTTCTACTTATTACGGTTCAGCCATGGGTGGACGGATTGATTCAAAAGTGTGTTCCAGTTGATTTCACCAACGTAGACTCAAGGTTAAGGCAAATAAAATAATCTAACATTGATCGTTCCTGACCAAAGCACTGAGAAATAGAAGTGTTATTATTGGGAAAGGTATTCTCTGTTGTTGTGGCTCTGTAAAAATGTAGTTTGCTCATTAATCCTCAAGTTTCTCCCACTGTCTTTGCTAAACTCAAGTCATGTAATTAAAGGAATGGAAGGTAGTGTGTGGTGATGACAGATCACTGGTGGATCACACCTTTAAGATGAAGTGCTATGTGTTATTATTGTATGTTCCCATAATGGTGAAATTGGTTCTATTTCATCCCTACTGACCGCCAGAGGGCGGTGCTGAAAGCACTGAATGTTTCCTTCTCGCATGCGCTGTTCAAGTACTGAATTAAAGGTGCAGCCTTCATATATCAACAACGTCACACAGGTGTGACCGGAAAAGCAATCAAGAGGCTATATAGCCTAGCGTTATCCGTTAATTCAGTCCTTTTTTCTTCTTGCGCGCTTTCGATCCAAGGCTACAGGCCTTTGGCTTTCTTTTCTCGCCGTCGCTCGAGGCCCGACTGCCTGTTGGCCCGACTGCCTGTTGGCCGGAGCAGTGTGTTCACCTTCCGAGGGCCGCGACGGTTTAACCTTTACCGAGGTATTTCATTGGGCTACAGTGGCTTCGTCCCTCTCCCAAACCACAGTGTTACTAATGTGGTTCAACACTAGTGAGTAACTTTTGCTTATCTTGTGTCTCCGCCGCTCATGGCAGCTCCGTCCGCCCTCGGAGGAGGCTACCGTGTGGTCACGTAAGTAATCTTTATTTTGCCCTGACTGCGGTTTGTTGCCATTGTTGTGGCTCCCTCCGCTTTAAGAGGCAATTTCCATGTGAGATCGACACGTGGGTAAGTATTACTTCTACCGAGGTTTATTGTGTAGCCAGCTGCGTTCTGGCCTTGTTTACTTTGGGAAGGCGAGCGTTCGTGCACCTTCCATAAACTATTCATAAACGCTTCTACCGAGGTTTATTGTGTAGCCATCTGTGTTCTGGTCTTGTTAACTTTGGGAAGGCGAGCATTCACGCACCTTCCATAAACTATTCATAAACTCTTCTACCGAGGTTTATTGTGTAGCCAGCTGTGTTCTGGTCTTGTTTACTTTGGGAAGGCGAGCGTTCACGCACCTTCCATAAACCATTCATGAACGTGCCAACCTCATAGAAGGTTGTGTTAAGCTAGCATTGCTAGTCTTCTTGAGTTTTGGTCTTGTTTTCTATTGGTGACGGCTAGCGTATGCACCCTCTCCCAGTTCACTTTCGCCAACCTCATACATGTACATGATTTGGCTAAGCTAGCGGTGCTAGTCACTTTCGTTTTTTTGTCCTTGGTTTCTATTGGTGACGGTTAGCGTTTCTCGCACCCTCTCCCAATTCACTTTCGCCCACATCATCATCATCATCGTCATCGTCATCGTCATCATCATCATCATCATCAGCTTTATTTATAAAGCGCTTTAACACAGCCACAGCTGAAACAAAGCGCTGGACACTAGCTACAAACAAGATAAAAGAAAGCATAAAAACAGAACCACAAAACTAACACACAGTGAACTAAAAATTCAATTTAAAATACAATAAAATGACAAGTTAAACAGGTAAAATCAATAAAAATGAAGTAAAATCAAGTCTCAGTTGGGTTGAAGGCCAATGAGTAGAGATGTGTTTTCAAACGGGTTTTAAAAATGGACAGTGAGGGAGCCTGTCGAATGTGTAAAGGCAGAGCATTCCATAACTCAGGGCCACTAACAGAGAAGGCCCTGTCTCCTCGAAGCTTCCTCATACTCCGTGGAATGACCAGGAGCAGCTGGTCAGCAGACCTGAGTGACCGGGATGGAGTGTAATGGTGTAGAACAGACCTGCTCATTACGTCGATCGCGATCGACCGCATTACTGGTCAATCGCAGCGTGACATTATTATTATTGTTATTATTTTCCCGCAGCGTGACATTAAAAAATTGTCAGCCAATCAAACATCCCGTTACTTGATTGACATACATGGCAACCAATCAGATGACAACTAAATCTTGAGTTTTAACATCCCGTCACTTGATTGACATACACGGCAACCAATCAGATGAGAGCTTTAGGTCATGCTCATGCAGTTTCTGAAAAACAACGGCGCGAAGGTGGAATGCAGCGAAACATACTAAGCGAAAACAATCAGATTTCGGACTGTTAATGGAAAATACGACATCGAATTCCCACCAAAAAGCCAGCTGAGAAAGAGAAAGGTGGAGGAACTAAAATCCCAGTTCGGACAGCAGCAACTTCAAAAGCAAAACGCCGCCACCATCTTCCGGGTGAGTGACGCTGTGATGTTTCTCTGCACGCTTAAACATACTGGTTGGGAGTTGACGTGGCTTTATTATTAAAATCATACGAGACACTTTTCATACAGAATAACCTCCTTGACTACTCTCCGTTCTCTGCACGTTTCCCTGTCCCGCAGCGCGAGCGTTTGCATAACACACTTTCGCGCTGCGTTCAGGGACAGTCTGTAAAATACACCGCTGTAAATCTCTCCGTACCAAAAGAGACATTTTTATGCCTTCCTTCACTAAATTAAACGTGTCCGGAGCCATAACAACCTGCTACAACTGTGGTTATCAACTGGTGGCCTGTGGACCACTTTAGATTTGCTGGAGGGGCTTTTAGAGATGACATTATAAAGTAAAAAATATCTAATGATTTTTTAACATTTATTAAAGTAAAAGACCAGATTCTTATAAAGAAGGGGGTGGGGATCAGTTTCTACCATCTTTTTTTTAAATAAAATAAAAAAAAAATCTATATTGCTGTCACCATCACCCCATTTGGTTTCTGCGGGCACCACGTTGGTGACCCCTGATTTATTAGGTACATTAACATAGGTACATTGTACATAAAAATAATCCTTAATACATTTGAAGATAATTATATGTTTTGCGTTTTTGTATTGGGTAGATCTTTTTGACTTGGTTTTTTTATAAGTAGCTCGCATGCTGAAAAAGTGTGAGCACCCCTGGTGTAGAAGCTCTGCCAAATAAGGGGGGACAAGGTTGTTTAAAACCTTAAAAACAAACAAGAGAAGTTTCAAATGAACTCTAAAATATACGGGCAGCCAGTGAAGAGAAGCCAGGACAGGTGTGATGTGCTCTCTTTTGCGTGTTTCAGTTAAAAGTCGTGCAGCGGCATTTTGTACCAGCTGCAAGTGAGGACTGGATGACTCCAAGATAGAGAGAATTACAGTAATCCAGCCGGGATGAAATGAAGGCATGGATTACTGTTTCGAACTGCTGCCATGAAAGAAGAGGTTTCACCTTTGCCAATTTTCTCAACTGATAAAAACCAGATTTTACTGTGGCCCTTATTTGACTCTCGAGCTTAAAATCACTGTCCATCTTAAAACCAAGGTTTGTAATTGTACCATACCATACCACTTTATTTATAGAGCACTTAAACAGACACAAGGCCAACCAAAGTGCTGTACAATAGAAACAAAGCAGACAGGAAAACAAAAAATAAAATATAGATAGAAATAGCAACAGAAACTAACTAAAATGGCAAACAATATACCGGTATATTACAGAGAGGATCAAAACAAATCACATTGTGTTAAAGGCAAGAGAATAGAAGTGGGTTTTCAAGCGAGACTTAAATACTGTGAGTGAGGGAGCCTGCTTGACACTCAGTGGCAACTCGTTCCACAGTCTTGGACCTGCAACTGAGAAGGCCCTGTCACCTCTGAGCTTCCGGCGAGTATCTGGGACTGAGAGAAGGATCTGGTCTGCTGACCTCAGAGAGCGCCGTGGGACATATGGCTGCAGAAGGTCAGTGAGATAAGGTGGAGCGGAACTGTTCAGAGATTTAAAAACATACATGAGTATTTTAAACTGGATCCGAAGGTGAATGGGTAGCCAGTGCAGGGAGGCCAAAACTGGTGTAATGTGCTCTCTATGGCCTGTACCAGTTAAGAATCGGGCTGCAGCATTCTGGACCAGCTGTAGCCGTGCAATGGAGGACTGACTGATTCCGAACAGAAGTAAATTGCAGTAATCAAGCCTCGATGTTATGAAAGCATGGATTACTGTCTCCAGGTTCTTTTTTGAGGGCGGCCGTGGCGTAGTGGTAATGGCAGTCGTCCCCTGATCTGAAGGTTGGCGGTTCGAATCCCGGTTCCCCACACCATGTGTCGTTGTGTCCTTGAGCAAGACACTTAACCCCGAGTTGCTCCCAGTAGGACTGGAAAGCGCCTTGCATGGCAGTCTGCCGCTACCGGTGTATGAATGTGTGTATGAATGGGTGGATGGTTGGTATTGTAAAGCACTTTGGGGCTCCTCATAGGGGGCTGGAAAGCGCTATATAAATGAGCTCCATTTACCATTTACCATTTTTGGATAGTATAGGCTTCAGCTTAGACAGCCGCCTCAGCTGAAAAAAGCAGGATTTAACAATCATGTTTACATGACTGTTAAGTTTCAGGGAATGGTCCATTGTCACCCCCAGATTAGTGACCTTTTGTTTTTCTAGTGGGGCTAGGGAAAGAAGGTCAATGTCGTGATTCGAGAGTGAGCTGTTGGGATGGAACAACATGACTTCAGACTTCTTCTCATTGAAACTTAAGAAGTTTGAGGCCATCCAATCATGGATGTCAGCCAGGCAGTCAAGAAGGGGTTGTAGATTTTACATACATTGTCAGGGGGTCTAAGTCAGGGGGTCTAAGTCAACTGGAGGGCTCAAACAAGCTCCACTAGGTCCAAAAACAAGTACCTCAGTCTTTTTTTCATTAAAGTGCAAAAGTTTAGGGTCATCCAAGCTTTAAGATCCTCGAGACACGATAAGAGGTTTAATGGACCAGGCATCAACTCGCCTCAAAGGCACATAGATTTGGCAATCATCAGCGTAGCAATGAAAGGAGATGCCATGTTTTCTAAAAATCGATCCTAGAGGAAGCAGATATAAAGAAAAAAGCAAAGGCCCTAAAATTGATCCCTGAGGTACGCCACATGACAAAGGAGCAGAAAATGATTCAAACCCAGCAATTTTTACAGAAAATGTTCTGTCAGCCAAATATGATCCCAACCACTCCAGAGCAGTCCCACCGACACCTACTTGGTGCTGTAGACGTGACAATAAAATGCTGTGGTCCACTGTGTCAAACGCAACAGTTAAATCCAATAACACAAGGATCACGTGATCACCCGAGTCACATGACAGAAGGATGTCCTTAAAAACTCAACAGAGCTGACTCTGTGCTATGGAGAGTTTTAAATCCAGACTGGAACACATCCATGATGTTATGTTCATCCAAGAAGGATTTTAACTGAGCATAAACAAATTTTTCCAAGATTTTTGACAGGAGGGGAAGCTTAGAGATTGGCCTAAAATTCCCAACACAGTGGGATCAAGACCGTTTTTTTTAGCAGGGACTGAACAACAGCATGTTTAAAATTGGCATGGACTACTCCAGATAGCAGAATACTGTTAAAAAGGTTAAGAACCAAGTGATTAAAACAAGGGAAAACCTCTTTAAAAAAGTGTGGTTGAAGAGCATCACATGGAGAACCAGAAGATTTAATCTGAGTGACCATGTCATAAGTGGTTGGCTGAACTAGCGATGCTAGTCTGAGTTTTGGCCATGTTTTTAATTGGTGAAGGCCAGCCAGCGTCCCTCGCATCCTCCCCCAATTCACTTTTGCCTACCTCATAAGCGGTTGGGCTGAACTAGCGGTGCTAGTCTGAGTTTTGGCCTTGTTTTTAATTGGTGAAGGTTAGGGTTTCTCACACCTTCTCCCAATTCACTTTTGCCAACCCCATACACGGTTGGGCTGAACTAGCGGTGTTAGTCTGAGTTTTGGCCTTGTTTTTAATTGGTGAAGGCCATCTATCCTCGCACCCTCTCCCAATTCACTTTTGTCTACCTCATAAGTGGTTGGGCTGAACTAGCAGTGCTAGTCTGAGTTTTGGCTTTGTTTTTAATTGGTGAAAGCCAGCGTTCCTCGCACCATCTCCCAATTCACTTTCTCCTACCTCATAAGCGGTTGGGCTGAACTAGAGGTGCTAGTCTGAGTTTTGGCCTTGTTTTTCAATTGGTGAAGGTTAGCGTTTCTCGCACCTTCTCCCAATTCACTTTCGCCAACCTCATAAGCAGTTGGGCTGAACAAGCGGTGCTAGTCTCTGAGTTTTGGCCTTGTTTTTAATTGGTGAAGGCTAGCGTTCCTCGCACCCTCTCCCAATTCACTTTTGCCTACCTCACAAGCGGTTCGGCTGAAGTAGTGGTGCTAGTCTGAGTTTTGGCCTTGTTTTTTAATTGGTGAAGGCTAGCGTTTCTCGCACCCTCTCCCAATTCACTTTCGCCAACCTCATAAGCGGTTGGGTTGGACTAGCGGTGCTAGTCCAGCGGTGCTAGTCCTCTTGAGTTTTGGCCTTGTTTTTTACTGGTGACGGCTAGCGTTCCTCGCGCTCTCTCCCAGTTCATTTTCGCCTACCTCATAAGCAGTTAGGCTGAACTAGCGGTGCTAGTCTGAGATTTGGCCTTGTTTTTAATTGGTGAAGGCTAGCGTTCCTCGCGCCCTCTCCCAATTCACTTTCGCCAACCTTACAAACGGTTGCGTTACGCTAACGGTGCTAGTCTCTTTGAGTTTTGGCCTTGTTTTTTATTGGTGAAGGCTAGCGTTAGCACACTCGCTCCCAATTCACTTATCGCCAAACTTGTAAATGGTTCTGAGCTAGCAGTGCTATTCTCCTTAAGTTTCTTGGCCTTGTTTTCTGTTGGTGAAGGCTAGCGTTAGCGCACCCGTTCCTAATTACCTTTTCGCTAACCTTATACAGGTAGTCCCCGACTTACGAGCGCTCTTACTTACGAGGTCCCGGACTTACGAGTATGCATCTCATAAAAAAAAAAAAATATTTTTTTTTTTTTTTTATTTTTTTATAAATGAATACATGTACAGTACTGTACAGTCACCAAGCACTTAGCCTATCCTAACACAGTTTTTAAAGATGAAGGAGTGAGTTGAATTGTCTCCCTTTCACATAAAGGGAGCTAGCTCCCTTTATGGGAATGGAGCCTGCAGGGAGGAGGGAGACAATTCAACTGACTCCTTAACTGTGTTAGGATAGGCTAAGTGCTTGGTGACTGTACAGTACTGTACATTTATCTATTTATAAATAAAAAACAATAAAAAATAAAAATACTGTATATACTGTATATTTTTAATAAATAGATAAATGTACAGTACTGTACAGTCACCAAGCACTTAGCCTATCCTAACACAGTTTTTAAAGATGAAGGAGTCAGTTGAATTGTCTCCCTCCTCCCTGCAGGCTCCATAGGGAGCTTGCTCCCTTTATGTGAAAGGGAGACAATTCAACTTATTCCTTCATCTTTAAAAACTGTGTTAGGATAGGCTAAGTGCTTGGTGACTGTCCAGTACTGTACATGTATTCATTTATAAAAAAAAAAAATAAAAAAAAAGTAAAAAAAAAAAATATATATATATTTTTTTTTTTTACTATGTGATCCTACTTACGAATTTTTGACTTACGAGCGCCCCCTAGGGACGGAACTCGCTCGTAAGTCGAGGACTAGCTGTAAATGGTTGGGCTGAGCTAGCTGTGCTAGGCTCTCTGAAACTTGGCCTTGTCTTTTATTGGGGACGGCCGGCGTTCACGCACCCTCTCCCGATTCATTTCTATTGGTTAAGGCTAGCGTCCACGCACCCTCTCCCAATTCACTTCTGTTGGTGAAGGCTAGCGTCCACACACCCTCTCCCAATTCTTTTTTCGCCAAACTTGTTCTCTATTGGTGAAAGCTAGCGTCCACGCACTCTCTCCCAATTCATTTTACGCCAAACTTTTTCTCTATTGGTGAAGGCTAGCGTTCGCGCACCCTCTCCCAATTCATTTTTCACAAAACTTGTTCTGTATTGGTGAAGGCTAGCATTCGTATACCCTCTCCCAAAGTCACTTCTGTTGGTGAAGGCTAGCGTTCGCGCACCCTCTCCCGAATTCGGCCTCTCCGTCTTACGTCTTGCGTGTAGATGGCGGTGCCAGCTCCTCTACTGAGCTGCAGTTTTTCTCTTGAGTAAACTGCCTATAGTAGGGATCATGGATGGTTCTCACTGCTGCATAGATTGTGGGTCCATGTTCTAGGCATATGATAGTCACGACCTGTGTCCTACCTGCCTGGGACATGACCATCTGCTGGAGGCCCTGTTGGAGAACCCCTGCATGAACTGCAACTTCATGCCTCATTCTGTAAGAGTGGCTCGGCTGGCTCGGTTTTACCCCGAGCTCAGCAGTGACCTCCTGCCTGCTGGACAGGAAGCTCCACCCAGGCGCTCGAAGCGCCGGACTGAGGCCGCAGTCTCTGTGGCCCCTCTTGGGAAGAGGCGAGCCAAGTCTGATCAGGGTCTTTCCACAAGAGTGGAGCGGCTGTCTGCAGAATTAGCGGAAATTAAGTCATTTTTCCAGGCACGCCAACTGGGTGTTGAGCCAATGGAAGCAACTGGACTCCCCTCCCCACTCATGCCTGAGCTGGCTACGGAAGAAGATGTGTTATCCTTGGCTGCCTCTGCCTCTCATTTTCTAGGGGACGAGGAGGAACAGTCAGTGACTGGTTCCTTTTCTTCGTCTCGGAGCACAGTTAGTGGATCAGGTGACGGCTCCATGCAGGATGTCATGCGTCTTTGACTGAGCCATGTCGTAGATCCCTCCGTGATCTACCGGTGGTGCTGGGAGAGTTGTTCGGTCTGGCTGCCTTAGAAGCACTCAAATGGACCGTCCAAGCACGACAGACAAGGCGTCAGCTTTTGACCCTTAGCAAGGCGATGCCTCCTTCACTTTCGAGGCGCCTGTCGACTGTCTCCAGATTTCGACCGCCTCAGGGTCCTTGCCCTTATGTGGATCAGCAGAGACCCAACAGGACCTTTCGTGAGTTGATCTGCCAACCAGCTGGGCAGGTTTGGACGAGAGGCTCAGTCCCCCCCTTACCAACACACACGGCCCCTAGAGATCGGCTGTCGGATATTTCTCTCACCAGCAGCTTAGTTTCTAGGTTGCTCACGCCGTGGACGCATAGGTGGTTGCTACTGTGACCCATGGTTACTGGCTACAGTTCCGACGGTGACCTCGTATCTCACACCTGGTCAAGATGACTGTAATCACCAAACCGATGAAAGCCCGAGCACAAGACTAGGAGCTTTCCATCCTCCTGGCCAAGGGTGCAATCGAGGCAGTGAACCCTCTGCGACAACCCAGAGGCTGTTCCTCAACATACTTCCTTGTATCAGTCACTCGGGTGGTACCCTTAGGCCTACTGTCTCTTCGCCCCTTGAAGAGGTGGCTCAACAGCTTTTGCCTAGATGCCAGGCTGCACAGGCATCGCAAACTTGAGATGACATGGCCATGTCTTCGTGCCCTGACTCAATGGAAGGACGAAGATTATTTGTCCAGGGGTGTCCCTATGGGGGTGGTAGTGTGTCGCAGGGAAGTGGTCACGACAGATGCCAGCTCCACAGGATGGGGGCTGTGTGGCAACACAAAGTGGTTCAGGGCCGCTGGGGCCAAGGGGACCGCTCCAGGCATACAAATGTACAGGTAGTCCCCGACTTACGAGCGAGTTCCGTCACTAGGGGGCGCTCGTAAGTCAAAAATTCGTAAGTAGGATCACATAGTAAAAAAAAAAAAAAAAAAAAAAAATTTTTTTTTTTTTTTTTTACTTTTTTTTTATTTATTTTTTATAAATGAATACATGTACAGTACTGGACAGTCACCAAGCACTTAGCCTATCCTAACACAGTTTTTAAAGATGAAGGAATAAGTTGAATTGTCTCCCTTTCACATAAAGGGAGCAAGCTCCCTATGGAGCCTGCAGGGAGGAGGGAGACAATTCAACTGACTCCTTCATCTTTAAAAACTGTGTTAGGATAGGCTAAGTGCTTGGTGACTGTACAGTACTGTACATTTATCTATTTATTAAAAATATACAGTATATACAGTATTTTTATTTTTTATTGTTTTTTATTTATAAATAGATAAATGTACAGTACTGTACAGTCACCAAGCACTTAGCCTATCCTAACACAGTTTTTAAAGATGAAGGAGTCAGTTGAATTGTCTCCCTCCTCCCTGCAGGCTCCATAGGGAGCTTGCTCCCTTTATGTGAAAGGGAGACAATTCAACTTATTCCTTCATCTTTAAAAACTGTGTTAGGATAGGCTAAGTGCTTGGTGACTGTCCAGTACTGTACATGTATTCATTTATAAAAAAATAAAAAAAATATTTTTTTTTTTTATTTTTTTTAATGAGATGCATGCTCTTAAGTCCGGGACCTCGTAAGTCAGAGCGCTCGTAAGTCGGGGACTACCTGTACTGGAGCTGCGTGCAATGCATTTGGCACTCAAGAACTTCCCGCCCCACCTGAAAGGGGGGCATTTCCTCGTTCGGTCAGACAACACCTCTGTTGTACACCACATCAATCACTAAGGGGGCACCAGGTCAGCACAGCTTCTTGGTGTGTCTAGGATGCTCTTGGAATGGGTCTCCACTTGTCTGTCCACCTTACGGGCGACATACTTACCAGGGCGACATAATCAGATTGCAGATTTTCTCTCCCGCCAGGGGTCTGCTCCAGTAGAGTGATCCCTCCACAACGACATAGTGTGGATGATCTGGGACCGTTTTGGTCAAGCGGAGGTGGACCTGTTTGCAACAAAGGAGTCAACCCAGTGTCCCCTATGGTACTCCCATACGGGGGCGTCTGGTGCGCTGGGCCAGGACGCACTGGCTCATCCTTGGACAAGGGTCCTTCTATATGCCTTTCCACTCCTTTCTCTGATTTGGCCATCCATTCAGAGTCCTAGAGGAGGGCCACAGAATGCTATTGGTGGTTCCATATTAGCCAGCTCGACCATGGTTCCAACTACTGCGGAGTTTATGTCAGGTTGTCCCATGGTATCTTCTGACCAGGAGGAATTTGCTGTCTCGGCTGGAGGAGTTGTTATGGTACCCCAATTATCAACATCTTCAGCTGTTGGTGTGGCCGCTGCAGGGCCAGAACAGTAGCTGACTGGAGTTTTGAGCCCTGTCAGACTCACCATCTTGGCCGCCAGGGCACCTTCTACTCGTCAGCAGTATGAAAACAGGTTGCGTTTGTTTTCCCAATGGTGTTTTATCATCATGGGGATCCAGTCTCCTGTGCAGTCTCCACCATTCTGGAGTTTCTCCAGTCTCTCCTTGATAAGAGTCGCTCTCCTTCGACGCTTATGGTCTATGTAGCAGCGATATCATCTCATCACGCCGGCATCAATGACCGTACAGTGGGAAGTCATAATCTATCTAAAAAAGCTAAGTCTGGTCCTTTGGATATTCAAAAAACAAAACAAAGCAAAAAAAAAAACGCAGAAACGTTTCATCTTTCGTCCGAAAGACTTCCTCAGTCTGAGAAGCTGTATTCAGCTCAGTCTTATAAATAGCACCCTCTCACAGTGTTACACAACCAGTTGGCTGATGACAGCCGAAACCAGCTGCTCACATGATCAAGGAGGACCATCAGCCTGACGATGGATCGTTAGCACCCTGATGGTTGTTTGCTATTCACAGAGGGCTGAGTGATACTAGCAATAACAGCATTGTAAGAGGGAGACAGTTGAACCCGGAGGCCTCCACCTCTGTTTAATGATGGACGGTTTCTTTTCACAAAGATGGCCTCCTTTACTCCTCTCTCAAACCATTGTTCCTCTCTATCAAGGATGTGAACATCTTCATCCCTGAAAGAGTGACCGCTGGCCTGGAGATGAGTGTAGACCGCAGAGTCCTGACCTGATGATGTTGATCTTCTGTGCTGGGCCATCCTTTTGGCCAGTGGCTGTTTAGTTTCCCCGATATAAGACTGATCACAGCCCTCCTGACACTGAACAGCATACACAATATTACTCTGTTTGTGCCGGGGGACTGGATCTTTGGGATGAACCAGTCTTTGCCGTAATGTATTTTGGGGTTTAAAAGCCACTGGGACGTTGTGTTTAGAAAATAAACGTCTCAATGTCTCTGAAACTCCTGCAACATACGGAATGACCACTGGTCTGGGTCTGGGTTCCTTCTTTTCACCTGATGGCTGGCTAGAGTCCTGTTTGGGTTTCTTCTCTGCTTTCAGGAAGGCCCAGTTAGGATATCCACATTTCTCTAGAGCCTGTTTTGTGTGTGATTTCTCTTCTGTCTGGCTCCTGAGTTAGTGGGGACGCTGTCTGCTCTGTGATACAGAGTCCTGATGACTCCTAACTTGTGCTCCAGAGGGTGATGGGAGTCAAACTGTAAATACTGGTCTGTGTGGGTGGGTTTGCGGTACACCTCAGTTTGCAAATTTCCTCTATCAGAAACTGAGACCTCACAGTCCAAGAAAGCCAACCTGCCATTTTTTACATCTTCTCGTGTGAACTTGATATATTTATCCACAGAGTTGATGTGATCAGTGAAATGTTGGACTTCCTGAGATTTAATTTTAACCCAGGTGTCGTCAACATACCTGAACCAATGACTTGGTGGTCTCCCTGAAAAGGACGTCAAGGCTCTCTTTTCTACCTCCTCCATGTACAGGTTGGCAACAATAGGAGAAACTGGAGACCCCATAGCACACCCATGTTTCTGCCTATAATATTGCTCCCCATATGTGAAGTAGGTTGACTGCAGGCACAGTTTCAAGAGTTGACACAGTTGTTCTGTGGAAAGTGTGGTCCTGTTGCTCAGAGTGGTGTCTGATTTTAACCTTAAACAGACCACCTCTACTGCCTCATCAACAGGAATGCACGTAAAGAGTGATGTGACATCAAAAGAGACCATTGTTTCATCAGTCTCCATGATGACATCCCTCGCCTTATCCACAAAGTCCATGGTGTTCTGTATGTGGTGTTCTGAGCTGCCAACTAAAGGGATGAGTACAGATGTCAGATATTTGGAAACATTGTAAGTGACTGAGTTAATCATGCCAACAATTGGTCTTAAAGGTACACTTTGTCCAGATGACCAGACTTACGGTAACTTTTTTTTTAGATTTTTCTACCCGGATTATTGAGCATGCATCAGGGTAAGTCATAATCTAGTTTCTCTCTTTCTGCGTGGTGCCCGTAGGTTGCACCTGCCACAAGCTACTCGGGCACCAAGTTGGGACCTGCCCTTGGTTCTCGAAGCTCTGTGCCGCCCTCCGTTCGAGTCTTTGACGCAAGCAGACCTGAAGTTGCTTTCATGTAAGATGGCTTTTCTGTTGGCTATTGCCTCAGCAGAGAGGGTCGGTGAGTTGCACGCTTTTTCAGTCTGCCCCTCATGTCTCAGGTGGGGCCCTGAGGGCTCTGGTGTTACCTTGTGGCCACACATTGCTTTTGTACCAAAGGTCTTATCCCACTCTCACCGTAACCAACCGTTACGGCCGGCATTTTTTCAGCCTACGCCTGGTGAGGGGTCTGGGTTATTGTGCCCAGTGAGAGTACTGAAGAGATACGTTGCAGCTACTGCTGCTATACGATACTCAGACCAGCTGTTTGTGTGTTACGGGTGTCCTAGACTGGGCTATCCTCTTCCGAGCATTGCCTTTCCCACTGGATTGTGGATGTCATCTGCCATGCCTATACAACAGGACACCATTCCCTGCTAGTCGGCGTGAAGGCACACTCTACCAGGAGCGTTTCCGCTTCCTGGGCTGCCCTGAGAGGGGTCTCGCTGGAAGCACTATGTGCTGCTGCATCATGGGCTTCCCCAAGCACGTTCACCAGATTCTACAGAGTTAACGTGGCCACCCCTCATCCCCTGGGCCAGGTTCTTCTGCAAGGGTCCTCTGGGCTTTCTCAGTGAAGTAGGTGCTCAGGATTCCGTGTGACATTGTTGATACTAGTCATTCAGTGCTTTCAGCACCGCCCTCTGGCGGTCAGTAGGGATGAAATAGAATTAAAGTTACGAATGTAACTACGGTTCTATGAATCCCGGATGACCGCCAGAGCTTCTCTGTCACTCAGAATCCTCGCTTTACGCGAGAAGATTCTGTAGGACTTAATTAACGGATAACGCTAGGCTACCGGTATATAGCCTCTTGATTGCTTATCCGGTCACACCTGTGTGACGTCGTTGATATAATTACTCGAACAGCGCATGCGCGAAGGGAATATTCAGTGCTTTCAGCACTACCCTCTGGCGGTCATCCGGGATTCATAGAACCGTAGTTACATTCGTAACTTTCGTTCTCTGCATTTAACCAATCACTCCTGGGATACAACCAGGTGGAGCAGTGGGCAGCTATGTAAACGTCCAGGTTTAATCGCTTAATTCTACCCAACAATTTTCAGTCAGGTCATCTGGACGGTTTCTTTTTTTTGTGCTACAATGTTTCACCTTCAATCCAGAAGGCTTCATCAGTCAAGGAAACATACAACACGAAACTGATTCTTCCCCCAACAGCTTACTCCGAAGTAGAACAAACCAGTTATGTTGGTGCTAAGATGGTCTCTTTGGCACGCCCCCTCCTACGGTGCTGGCCCTCTTCCTCGTCGACAGTCATGTCAAACTGGTTCAAAACAAACAAAGTCCATGCTCAATAATCCAGGTATACAATCCAACATTTTTCAGTCAGATCATCTGGACAGTTTCTTTCTTCTTTTTTTTCTTTTTTTTTTGGTGCTGAAAGCACACAAAAAAAGGAGAAACTGTCCAGATGACCTGACTGAAAATTGTTGGATTATATACCTGGATTATTGAGCATGGATTTTGTTCCCTTAATTCTACATTAGCTTAATTTGTATTTTCATTCTAATTCACACTTTTATACCAAATAGAATACAGTATAGGTAGGGCTGCCAACTCTCACGCAATGACTGTGAGACACACGCATTCGAGGGGTTTCACACGCTCTCACGCCGCATTAACATTTCTCACGCTCAGAACTGACAAACGTCAAAATCTCAACTCCGTTCCACTTCCGTATTGGGAAAATACGTGTATCCGCTCCACGTTTTCACCACAACCCTTGGTGTTCTGCAGAGAACATCCACGTTGTTATCCAGTCCGTATTTTTGCTCCAACCTTCCATCTACCTGTAAACAGTTTGCAGACAGTGAGTTTGCACGAAGTAGAAATTTACTGACGAAGCAGGTGGTGTGTGCGCTCTGACTCTTCCCAAATTGAAGAAAAAGAAAGGAAAGGTGAGTGGTTAAATTACATTAATATCAAACATGTTAGAAAGTAAGGAAAAACGAGATGGATGCAGCAGAGAAACTAGGGAAATAAAGTGCAGGATTATAGCCAAACATGCTAATGTCTGCCTAGTAGCACCAAGAGCAGGTCAGATTGAATTGAAAATTAAGAATAAACACAAGTAAATAATGGTATCTTGTTAACTGAGTACATAGCCTGTATAAATAAAGGTTGAATGAATTTATTAAACCAACATGACCATTAACCATTTCAATTCTTTAAAGGATTCTAAAATGTCTAAAATTTGCTGCTAAATGCTGGGAGTTTGTACAGCACATTTTACCCACTGTCTTACATTTGTAAATGTCTGTGTTGCAGATGTTAAAATTCATTCGCAAGCTGTGTGCGAAGAATTCATGCTGCCAACAGCACTGCAGGGCTGTGAACAGGCTCGTGACTTTCCCTTTAAAGAAAAGGCAAACCATTTACCAGGTAAGTGTTGGAAAATCATTCATGATTATTTTTGATACCTAATATTACAAGTGAGTATGGGGGAACCCAATATGGTGTCACCTCCTGATGAGAAACCTGCTAAGTTTTATTAATTTTATTAAGAATGACTTTCCCACAGACCAAATTGGTATTGGTAACTCTAAATTGTCCCTAGGTGTGAGTGAGAGAGTGAATGGTTGTTTGTCTCGTTTGTCTCTATATGTGGCCCTGTGATGGACTTGCGACCTGTCCAGGGTGCACCCCGCACCTTGCACTGTGATTGCTGGATATGGGCACCGGCGACCCCCGTGACCCAAAATGGAAGAAACGGGTAAAGATGATGGATGGATGGATGGATGGATGGATGGATGGACTTTCCCAGTAGCCCAACAGCACATGACTTCTTGTCCAATATGTCTCTCTGATCATTAGCATAACACAGTATTTATGTTAGCTCTATTTGTTTGGCAGGAAGAAAACTGAACATTGGCTTCACCACCAGGGCTAAGCTGAACAAGTTGCTAGATGATGGAGAATATGGAAAGATAAGGTAAAGCTTATTTTTTAACACCAAGAACACAGTAGAAATAGCCTCTCAATTATTACTGATACCTCTTTAGAAAACGTCACTTGGGAGCATATTTTCATTGTACTGTATTCTTGTTTCATTTGTCACAGTTGACAGGAGTACTGTACTCAGATTTCCAAGGCTTGCTGCACCTCAAAGCTGGTCCTCGTCCTCCCACATTCAAATGCAGATGCAGAGAGGGTTTTTTCGGTGGTGGACCTCAACAAAACAAAGACTAGGAATAGCTTGGCACTAGATGGTACCCTCTCCTCCATCATGGCTATAAAGATGGCTGATTTGGAGCCATGCTTCAAGTGGGAACCGTCATCTACAATCATCAAGGCCTCTAAGAAGGCCACAGGCCTGTACAATCAATCACACAAAATATGAGACTTGAGGAATTCCAGCTGTTCCCAGCTTTTTGTGTGAAGAACACACAGTTCAAAACACTTAAAATTCAATTGTTTACAACTCTTCTTACCATTTAGGCACTGTATTTATATGTTTTGTTGCTGTTTTGCTGTTGATATGTACATTTTCTGCTAAACCCACTGGAAAATGAAGAATGTCTCTAACTTTTCTCTTGTCATTTTTGACTAAACCTACATCATAAAATGCTCTTCATACAATGTAACAGTTAAAACACAGTCAAAAAGGTGGTAAATACTAACATTTATGGAGGACTTACTGACATTATTAGAAATAAAAGCAGAAATATATAAATAGACCATTAAATGAATATATGAACTTAAAGTTTAGTTTAAAACAAAACAAACAGGAAAACACCTGTGCTTTTGTTTTAAACTAAACCTTAAACTAAACTGAGGCAGCACAGACATCTGCACGTGGATCCTGCTTTATCCTGTCTGTTGACCAATAGGAGAAGAGCTGATCCAGGAAAGGTTTCCTTTTTTATTAAATTGGTGCATTTTAAGTTATTTATTGGTTTTTATATGTTTTAGTTATTTATTCGTCCATTAATATATTTCTTTTTACTTTTTATTTCTAATTATGTCAGTTTTGGTCCTCCATACATATTCAAACATCAAATAGTCTTTCAATCTGACACAGATCTATAAAGTAGAGTGTAGGGAGTCATTTTCAGTCAATTTCTATTGTAGGATGTAGCCAACAGGATGAGGGCAGGTGAAGCTCACCAGCACAATCAAACCCTGTTGCCGCGCTGCCGCAACCCCCCCACACACACACAAAAACAAGATTCTCACTCTTTGGCTTTTTGAAAAGTTGGCAGCCCTGGTGTGTGCTGCTGAGGCAGATAATTTGA